>JBBMKA010029199.1:0-22796 GCA_037833695.1 Sechiopsis laciniata
ATGAATCATGCATCACTAGTCATACAAGAGACAAGGCATGAAATGTATATGCTCTTGATGCAATCAAATGCAACATAAAATGCACATGGTTATGCTACAAACAAACAAATCAACTAATGCAAGTAAACCGGCACATGTATTAACCACAGGTCCTCAAAAAGGGGGTAAAGGGTCCCTTACCTGGCCGAATCCCCGGACAACGCTCTAAGAACTTCTTGGTAGCTCCAATTAGTCAAACACAACTTCGAACCCTAAAACGAACAAACTGGTCAAAGCTAGCACCTTAGACCATCAAAATCGAATCCACAATATCAAATTTGTCAAACAGGGAAGAACCTCAAAAAACGTATCCCAGCGGCACCCGACGGCTACATGCGCCTCATAAAACTCGGCTCGAAGAACAGAAAATGGCTCGAGTTAAAACTGGTAAACAGATAAGTCAATAGGTCAAACTCACTATTTAACCCAAGGCTACCCATTAAACTCTAATCCAACAACCACTAAACCCATAGGCAAACACACCTTAATTCACATTTTAAATGTCCATAAACCAACAAACAAACACCTACACTAGCCAAGCAAGCTTAAATCACCTCTTGAATGACTTTAAACCACTAACCAAACAAGCATAAACCACACTTTAACTAACTTTAAACCAACAGCCAAACAAGTTTAATCCATCACTTATATAACATAAACCAGCAACCAAACACCACCTATCCATAAATTGAATATCCTTAAACCCATAATCAAGCATGCTTTATCCATAACTCAATTAACTTAACCTAGCAAACAAACGTCTTTTATTCTCAACTTAATTAACTTTATACCAACTTAAAATGGTTTTAAACCTACACCCAAACATGGGTCTTCTTCTTCTTTTAGATCTCAACCAAAGAAAATAAGGGAGAAACTCACCTAGAATGGCGACCTTAGCTGGCGGAACTCCACAGACCCGTGCACGTGCAGACCTGCACGAGAACCACGACGGCGAAGCGCCACCTGCTCAGACCCACATTGATGACGAAGAGAAAAGGTCCACAACGGCGGCCTCGGTTCGACACATGCCGACCCACGCCGACGGCGAACCAAGAACTCCACAACGAACAGACTGCACCTGCCACCTCGAACAAATGCTGACAAGCAGACCTTCGGCGAACACAATGCGACACTTACGACTCCCACGCGTGCGCGACTCAAACCAGACGACTCCAACTCACGCAAGACTCGACGGCGGCGACAAACTACTCAAAATTGGCGACAAAACTCCAGTGACGACTCCACGTGCAAGCGGTGGCAAGGTTGGCGGCCAACTCCCCATGGAAGAGATGAATGAACAATAGAGCTAAGGGTTTGGGAGAAGACAACACAATAAATATCTTGAAGAGAAATGACTAACATGCCCCTTTCTTCCAACCAAATCACAAAAATGCCCACATTTCTAAATAACTTCAAAATTTGCCTTTAAAATTCATTTAATTCTTTTAGAAGAACTCAAACAAACTGGGGTTATTACAATATTCCCCCCTTAGAAAACTTTCGTCCTTGAAAGTTGACTAAGGCTCAAATAACCCAAAATAACAAGAGCGCAACCACCTCCACATGACTTTAACATGAGCAAACTCACTGATCTTTAGAACTCCATGATCTCGATGATCCAAAACCTGAACAAGCTTCTTTCATAAGATAGATCCCCATTTAACTCAAAATGCTCATGATCAACATGGAACAAGCCTGACACATACTGACGAAGCATCAAACATGGAACACAAAATGTACTGTACACGACAATGGAAGCAAGCTAACGACATGCTACTGCATCAACTCACTCGAGAATCACAAACGAGCAAACAACTCATGCTCAGCTTTTCTCTGATCTCAAATCTCTGCATTCCCTGCATCGATGCCACTTTTAGAACACAAGACTGCTAACCTCGAATTCTATATCTCTGTGATAAATGTGTGCATAACTTTTCTAACAACTCTAAACTGAAAGCATTCTAGCGCAAACCTCTTTAACTCCCTCATTAGACAATAGCAACAACCAGACCTTAACAACTTTCTCTCACAAACCTTGTCCTAATGGACAGGCGATCTACATCTTTCCATATCGCACCAAATGGTGCCTTCTAGACAAAGGACCGATAACTAATATCAAGCAACTCCCACAGATAACGACATGCTACTGCATCAACTCACTCGAGAATCACAAATGAGCAAACAACTCATGCTCAGCTTTTCTTTGATCTCAAATCTCTGCATTCCGTGCATCGATGCTACTTTTAGAACACAAGACTGCTAACCTCGAATTCTATATCTCTGTGACAAATGTCTGCATAACTTTTCTAACAACTCTAAACTGAAAGCATTCTAGCACAAACCTCCTTAACTGCCTCATTAGACAATTGCAACAATCAGACCTTAACAACTTTCTCTCACAAACCTTGTCCAAATGGACAGGCGATCTACATTTTTCCATACCGCACCAAATGGTGCCAACTAGACAAAGGACTGATAACCAATATCAAGCAACTCCCACAGATACATCCACCTATCTCAATCGCATAGAGAGCAAAACTCACTGGAACTCAACATAACCTCCAAGATCTGGTTGACTCTCTCGGTCTGACCATCTGTCTGTGGATGAAAAGTTGCACTGAACTTACAAGTAAATCCACACCGCAACAAATGGTGCAAACTAGACAAAGGACTGATAACCAATATCAAGCAACTCCTATAGATACATCCACCTATTTCAATCGTATAGAGACCAAAACTCACTGGAACTCAACATAACCTCTAAGATCTGGCTGACTCTCTCGATCTGACTCTCTCGGTCTGACCATCTGTCTATGGATGAAAAGTTGCACTGAACTTACAAGTAAATCCACTATCTTCCTAAAAGCTCTTCCAGAAGTGTGAAGTGGACTGAACGTCTCCATCTGCAACGATACTCACAAGAACCCCATGCTACCTCCCAAGTACAACTGTGCCCACTTCTCAATAACATAATCTAGCTTCCCTGGAATAAAGTGAGCGCACTGGATAAGTCGATCTACCAACACTCATGTGGTTGTAGACCCGGAGCCCTGTGATATAGAACGATAGAAACGTCGTCCACTTCCACTCTGGAACACTTAACTGTTGCAACAACTGTGTAGGCTCTTGCCTCAGCAATCTCTCACCTGTTGACAATCAACACAAACTGATAACCCAGCAATCCGCTGCTCGGCATTCTATAGCCACAGAATTCTCAGACTTGCATACATCTTGGTACCTTCGAGGTGCCAAGCAAACAACGAATTGTACGTCTCCGACCACAACTCGAGCCTAATCTCAACATCAGCAGACACACAGAGTCTCTATCTGAACTGTCACTCACAAACAGACCCAACAACTACTGTCACCCTGCTGACTCGCTGAAAAAACTCGACCAACAACTAGGCCAACTGAGCTGACTGCAACCCAACAACAGAAGAAACTGACAACTCGATGTCCTTTCCTGACTGCAACTCGAGCCTGATCTCAGCATCAGTAGACACACAGAGTCTTTATCTGAACTGTCACTCACAAACAGACCCAACAACTACTGTCACCCTACTGACTCACTGTAAAACTCGGCCAACAACGACTATGCTAACAACTAGGCCAACTGAGCTGACTGCAACCCAACAACAGAAGAAATTGATAACTCACTGTCCTCTCCTGACTGTAACTCCCAAACTAGCCCAACAACTATTGTCACTGAAAAGAAACTTCTCTACTTAGTGCATGAGTAACCACAAAAGTGTTACTAGGGTGGTAAAGAACCTTAGGATCATGATCTTACAAGCTCCAACAGTCGATGCTACCTCAAATTAAGCTTTTTCTAGGCAAAGCAAACTTCTGACTTTTATTGTTCGCTAACAACTGCATCCTCTCACCACACAAGCAATGTCTTCTAGGGTCTCTAAGCACACACCACGGCTGCTAACTTACAGAACATGAATCAGATATCTTCCCATACGGCTTAAGCTGTCTAGGCCCACATGCTAACATATGCCTCTTTCTCAGTAAGAGTGCAACACAGACCCTCTCAGAAGCATCACTACAAGCCACGATGCCATCTAACCTCTTACGTACTGACCAAACAGTGTTGAAATCAAACACCTTGTCAAAATATTGAATCGGTCTCACACCCAACTGATCACACAACGCCCGACCCTTCTATAGTCAACTGTGTTATCGGTCCTCTACAACTGATATCAATCTGGTCTAACTGCTCACTACATTGGTCTTAGCAATACCACTGAAGATTCCTGACGAGAATCCACAATGATGCAGTGCTTCTGTCAATCGTTAGCAACCAGAAAACAAACTGATCTTTGAAACATTAATGAAAAGTTTGTTTCCTATTTCAAAAAACTTGAAAGAGAACAATTTGATTCTTAGGTGGAGCTACCTAGATGTGGTAGTTCTTTCCTAAACTAACATCAGATGAATCTTATATCTATAGGCTCCAGAATGAAAAGGCTCTAAGGACTTTATGGAAGAAAGAAACATAGATGTTTGAAGAGTCTAAAAGCTGCAAAGAGTTTCTAGAAACAAGAGATGAAATTGATTGGTTAACAACCTTAGAGGGAAAGTTTAGTTTATACTATATAAGCAACTTATTAAACTTGGTCTTACATCCTTCATATAAGAAGGTTAGTAATTATGTCTAAATGCTTAAGTAGTTCCTAAGTGGACAAATCCTAAACAAGCTTGGTTTGAAATAAGCTTCTATGAATCTAGAAGAGGAAAATCATCATGTTGTTTGCTTGACAGAAAAAAAGATAAAAAGCAGCTTGAGTTGAGTAGACTCACCTATCATCTAAATTCATAAAGGCAAAGGAGGAGTAACACCATCATTTAAGTATAACAGTTCAAGGTGGAGAATTGTTATAATTAGTGAACTAATTATGCTAAAATCAGAATGTGCCTACATGCTTAGTCTTTCCTGAAGCAAACAAGTTGGTTCAAGCTACATCAATGTCTAAATCGTTGATCCTAAACAAGCAAGCAGCTCAAGTAAACACAATAAGTGAAGTTGTTTACAAACAATCATGGGTACAATGTAGAAAAAAGAATTTTGTTGTACCTATCTAAAACATAATTATGTTCTGCCTTCCTAAAACAGATTCTGAACAAGGCAAACGAATCAAGCAGTTTCAACAATTATACAAGTTGTAAACTCTCCACCAAACAACTATATAAATAACTAGTAGGTCTCAACAAGTTCTAGTTTGAACAACAAGTAAAGGCAAGTGTAAGGTCGGTTCAAACAGAAGATAGTTTCAACTACTCTTAAACAGTTCAAACAATCTCAAAACAATCAAGATTTGAGCAAACTCAAGTCTATATAAACATACATGTGATTAGCATTTTGGGATTGATTTTGTATTCATAGAAATCAATGTATGGAAGTGTGTATGTTTGTGAGAGTGTTCTGAGAACTGTGTTCAATTGGAGTAAATACTTGTGAGAGTGAGTGATGTGTGCTTTGTATGAATGAATGTGAGGATTGTATTGTAAGCAAGACATTCAAAAAGAAGAATGAATCAAATTGTTACTTCAGAGTGGAAGTAGGCATCGATTGGCTGAACCAATCTAATCTTGGAGTTCTGTCTAATACTCTCAATCTTACTTATTGCTTTGCTTTCTTTGTCATTTTGTGATTGCTCCATGAATGTGCTCATACATTAAGAAGTAAGAAAGAAAGTCAATAAGTAGCAATTGATAGAATAATCAAGGAAGAATTTGAATGCTTGGAATGGATGAATCTCTTACTTTCATTGGAAAAATTCTCATGTAAGTTCTGATTTCTCTTTTGTTTTGTTCTTTATTGATTCTTCTTGTTCATCAATACATGAACACAAGTTGAAAAAGAGAAATCAGTGACCAAGCAAAATCATAGACATTTAAATATTAGCAAATGGAGATCATAGATTTATGATGCTAATCAAAATAGGAAATATGATGTGATTATACCTTCTCTTTGTAAAAGCTTCCAAGTAAATTCCTATTTCGTTTGCTTTGCATTGTATTGATTGATTCACTTGTATGTCAATATCACATTATGAAAAGAGAAATTAGTGAGCATATTAAATTCTAGATTATGATGAAGAGAAAATGAATCTTGTAAAATCTAAAAGTAAAATATAATAAAGAAATGTTTGGTTATACCTTTTTTTTTATATACGATTCTAAGTAGAAATCCTTTTACCTTTCATTATCTACTAATTTTCCTTTTAAGTTATTTTTCACACATCCAACATGAAAAGAAAAGGGAGAACTCAACGAGCAATTAACTACAAAATCTTTCAAAAATCAGTAGGTGGAATATTAGAGTCTAATGATGGTATTCAAATAAAAAATAAGAGTTGTGGCTATACCTTTCTTTGTGAACTCCAACAAGTAAGATAAAATCTTCTCTATTCCAAGGTGTATCTACTAACTTCCTTTTGTGTTCTAATCTAATACATTAAACAAGAAAAAAGATAAGGAGGTCAGTAGAGAAACTTGAGAGCTCAAAGAGATTGAGAGATCTAAGGAATAAAGAGAAGGAGAGGGAAATTAAAGCTCACCTTCTTCGAGCTTGAGAGACAAGCTGATCGAAAACTCTCATGGTTGAAGCTTGATCTACAAGCTTGAAAAATATGTCGAGAATGTAAAGCCCAGCAGAGAATTTTCAAAACGAACAGGGCTTCATTAGAGTTCTGGCGAAAAGTGGAAGAATGATGGTTGGAACCAGAATACCAAAAATGGCTCTACAAATTGTTGGGCTACGACTTCGAAATCCAGTATTGGCCTGGTCCGAAAAATAAGCCTACAGATGCCATGTCCAGAATGCCCGAGACTGCCCATTTGGCCAATTTGGAGGGGCCACACCTACTGGACCTTGAAAGGACACGGCGTAGCATCGACGACGACCTTCACTTGCAAAATATTCAACCCGATTAGAAAGCAGACCCTGACTCTAGGCTACCTTTCTCCTTGGTAGAAGGAACACTGTCGTATAAGAGCATGTTGACCATTCCAAACTCTCCACAAATTTCTGAAGGAGTATTGCATGCTTACCATGATTTAGTAATCGGAGGTCACTCGAGATTTTGAAGACGTACAAACGAATGTCCAGTGAATTGTCTTAGGTGGGCATGAAGGGAGATGTTATGCGTCACGTCGACCTATGCTAGATCTTTTAGAAGAGCAAGTATTATACGCTCAAGCCAGCCGAACTTTTACAACCATTACCGATTTCGAACAGTTTATGGGAAGATCTATCCATGGATTTTGTTAACGGGTTGCCTAAGTCTGACAGCAATGAAACAATCATGGTCGTGGTCGATTGACTCAGTAAGTATGCTCATTTTATTTCCCTCTCACACCTTTTTTCTGCAAAGGCGGTAGCGGCAGAGTTTGTGAAAGAGATTGTTTGAATTTATGGTTTCCTCAGAACAATTGTGTCCAATGGGGATAAAATTTTCTTGTCATTTTGTGTCAGAATTGTTTTGGCAACAAGGTACCCGAGTCCACCGGAGCACTACGAGTGTGTACCATCCACAAACGGATGGCCAAAATGAAGTTGTGAATCGATGACTGGAAATGAAGAATATGAATGGGAGGCCCAACCATACCGCGCCCTAGCACACCAGTGGAATGCAGACACTAACAAACTGGAGGCCTTAATTGAATGGAAAAGTTTGCCACCTCATGAAGCAACTTGGGAGTCCACTAAATTCATGCGCCAGCAATTTCCCTTGTTTCCCCTTAAAGACAAGGAATTGTTTCAGGAGTGATGACGTGATAAGCCCCCCATCCAACACATATACGCACGTAGCAGTCGAAACAGAAGTGGGAGCTTAGGGCAAAACCGTGACTTCACATGATCTTTTCTTTATTAAGTTATTTTTGTATTTAAAGACTATGAGTGGACTATTTTGGATTATCGTATTTTGTAAGCTTGTCTAGGAGTTCTAGGCGGGAATCCTTGAGAGAACATCCAGCCTTTCGAATGGTGGTTTGTCTTTTGGTGAACTCATCTTAAAGTTATAATACAGATCTTGTTATTTTTGTGTCATTCTTGTGTGTGCTCCGTTTAGTGCAGGAACTGAGTACGAAGAGACGATAGGATTCTATCACTTTCTTTGCTAGAGTGTCTTCAAATGTAATAAAATATAATATAATATAAAAAATAAAATAAAATAAAATAAAATTGAAGCCAATATTGATCTAAATTCTCTATAAATTTTATCTCTAAATAAAATTGAAGTCAGTTCTGATACTGTAATCAAAGATTAATTCTCTTATCCTAATAAAGTCGAACTCCAATTTCGTATAAAAAAAATTCAATAAACACTTTCTCCAATAAAAAAGTTGATGTCCAATCTCATATTTTAATCTAAAACTCTCTTATAACCCACGAGAGTTTAAGTCTACTCTCATATCTAAATCCTAAAGACTGCTATCCGAACAAAGTAGAAGTCAAGTCTAAAATCAAAATAATGATGACAATAATAGAATCTTACAACCTTCCAGACCTTCTAAATTTGGCCACTTTCCAAATGGTGCAATTTCCATATGATCAGCCACCTCCTGCAAGAAATGAAAACCAAGATATAAGGACTTCAATCTCCAATGATTTATTAACTAGCTCATACATGTACAGATGTACTGAAAACAAACATCTGTAATTAACAGAAGTATTACCATCGGTACCAGAGGCAAGTTGTTCTAAAGGTAAAGTGTTAGAAATAATAGAGAAAAACAAGCAAATAAAAAAAACTAGAAGGGAAATGCTAACGGCATTGATGAATCCTTAACCTAATTAGAGAATTGGGACGGGACTCAAACACAATGAGGAGGATATGCAAAGAGCAAGAACATTCTCTAAAATAAGATCACTTACAAGCTGAATGGAATGTCAGAGATTAAGATATCATTAGCTATAGAAGAGGAGCATCATAAACTCAAATTTAACAGAAAATAGAGAAAAAGAACCAATTTTTAAGTAGTATTGTTACTTCTATTCTTTTAAAACACAACCAATTGGTTCTTTCATGCCTGCAAATTTACCAATTGAGTATGCAAGAATTTTAATCTGTAAAATAGAAACAATTCTGATAAAATCTTCATAGGAAAAATAAAAAAGACATGGTTGGTTATGAAAGGTATTATCCAAGCTAACAACCCTAAACACTATGCCATGTTCATCTAATACCATTTCCCTCGAGATAACTATTACGTTCCTCAATTTTATCTCTCAAGAAACAACATATTTGTTCACAGTCTACTCAAAAGAAAAGCTACAAGTACCAAAGATCACAGATAAAACAAACAATTGCACAATTACATAGAAAGGAATGTAAATCCTTGCAATTCTACAAAACCTGGGCAATGTTGATGATACACTGCCAAAACTTATTGTGCAATCCAGCCTCCTTTTTCAGGTGATAACCAATCTTATTCGCCACATCTAAGGCATCGTAATCTAGAGTCAACCTAACATATGCTTTCTTCGTTCAATCGGGCTTGCATATGAGGAATATAGGATCATTTTCTAGTTAAACCCACTTTAATCTCCCACCTTTTTATTTATTGACTATTTTTCCATTTCTCACCTCCTTTGAAACCCATCATTTACTTTGACTTGTCAAAAAAGTTCTCTCTTTTGTAAACAACTGAAAGGCTAATATTTTTTTTTACAATGGTCAGATCCGAACTTATATAGGACAGTGATGCAACAAAAAGAAGATGCACCATTCCTTTGCTCAACAGTCCATGTCTCTTCCTAAAACTTAAGGATATGGAAAAAACAATAAATTAAAAAACCACAAACATTATGCTAAAGCATATCTTGAATGCTTGTAAATGGATAAAGACGCGACAAAACTAACACTCTTTAGAATCTTGAATGCTTTTGGAAACTTTTTCACACTCAAACATTTTTCCCTTGACCAAAATTCATGCCTCGAACAAGAATGTGCATATTAATGGCAGACAAATGCTTTATAAAATCCATACCTCGAAAAGCACGAATCTAGGAACTTTTTGATAAGTTCCGGAAAGAACATGGACTGCATAAGCTTGAATCGCTTGCTCAAAACCTGTATCATATATTTAAATCAAGAACACCCAATAAGGAGTGGGCTACATACAAAATAGGTCTGGAAGTTGAAAATTATTTATTTTTTATATCTTGTGTGGCCCACTCCAATACATTTAGTACAACTACAACTACAAAACAGAAAACCTAAATCGCAATTTTAAAAAATAACCAGCATAGCAATGACGAATTTGAGAAATATTTATTCACAAATCAAGCAAGCAACAAGCTAGTAATATTTACTATTACTTCATTTATTGAACAAATATAACTATATCTGCATACAAGTCTTCAAGTCGTGGTATAATGGATGTTCTGCTTGACTACAATATTATAATGCTTCATAGAGAAACTCTTAAATACATTTCCACTCGATGGTTTATTTCTTATCATGAAAATTGTGAACTCATTTTGAGTTTCACTACATATCTAAGATGTAAGGATCAACCTGAAGAATTTCATCATTTTTACTCATTGCACTTTTCAAGAATAAGAAAGAACAAACCAAAGTAAAACAAAATCAACAGATTAAAACAAAGTTGAATCATCAAAAATTTTGCCTCCATTAGCGAAGGCGCAAATTATTTGAACTTAAAGCATAGAAGCACTCATGGCATGAGGAAATGGCCAAATTATTTTCTACATTATGCTACAGTTACATAGAAATATTTTTTCCTTTACCACACGTGATGAGAAAAGATCAAATTATTTTCTTTGTCTGACAACACCACATCTTAGAAATTAAATCACATATTATCTCTATATCAACACATACATAATAAGCCAAATTCTCTATTTCTGTATGCTACACACATCATGGTAATACATGGACTTGGCATTACTCCAAAAGAGGGGAATTCTTAGTCAAAAGCCACTATAAACTATGGGATAACTTAAATTGTTCTTCATCTTCCTCTGATGGGTACTATTTAGCTCGAAATGACTGCGGAGTTTATCTCAACCTCAAAAAATAAAGATCTTTGTATGGAGACTATTCCACAATTTGTAGCCAACAAAACATACTATAAAATGTAGGAAAATTGAAGTTATTCCTACTTGTTCAGGCTGAAAACTTTTTGCAATTTCCTGATTCAGCCAGTGTTGTGATGTCCAATTTACTTCTTTCTCTAGATCAAGATCAAAATACCTCAGTCTAATTTCTCGAACGGACCAAAGAGCAAAGGAGATGAAATAGAAGACTGAAAAATACAAATAAAGCACAAAAAACGATGCGCTAAAAGAACACCGTGTTAATTAAGAATGCCACGCATATAACTTTTTTAATACTTTTTAAAAAAGCAAGAAAACTGTGAACTCTCTCAGCGATCTCAAGAATACCGTAAATCCAAACAGAAGAAGAAAAAAAAACCCTAAAACGGACGAATTTGACAAATATTTGAAAGGAAGTTCTGAAAAAATAAATTAGAATCAGAATACGAACCATATGCAAATTCATAGCTGGAAACTGAAAACGAAAAGAATCGACTAAATATTTCCAAGGAGGAAGATCTGAAAGTCGCAATACGAACTAGAACAGATCACAAAGTTCTGAACAAGTAAATCACCGAATCGGAACCGTTTGCATAGATTTGAAAACGAAAATCCAAAGAAATGAACAGATTATATCCTGTTTATGATGGAATCTAAGGCGTGAAAGAGAAAACACCTGGTTAGCGGTGGAGATGACGACGTAGGGATCGCTGCTGCGAGAGGGAGCATCGCGATATCCAAACAAAAGTACTAAAAAAGCAAGAAAAACAAACCCGCTGAAGCTTCTTCTGAATCTGTAAGATAATGAGAGCTCGGAGACATTCCGATGAAAGATCGTACACAATAATGCAAGAAATCGAAAGCGAGATTACAGAAGCGAAACCCTAATCACGATCAATCGAAAGAGAAACCGCCGAGGAATCGTAGTCGGAGTCGGAGTCGGAGTTGGGATAACACCGGCGAGGTTCAGTAATGGAATTCCACATCTGAGTTCTAGTGGAAACACCGGCGAGGTTAATCGGAGGCAATTAATTGAATGAAGAATGGAAATTAATTGAAGATATTGATGGAGAATCGGAGGTCTCAATATAGCCGTTGTACGGTTACGTTTCCGACTCGTAAAGATATCTCCATGATCTGATTTTGACCGACTTTGACGATTCTTACCCGTTTTTTCCTTTTTTATTTATTTTTTGTTTTTTGAAACTTTTCCTTTTTTATCAAACTATACGGTTGGATGATTTGATCGGTTGTAAGCTTATAATTTATGATATTTTTCCTCCATAACTTTTTTGCTTTGGAAGTTAACTGAGTCTAAAAATTATCTTCTTTTTTTAGTACAACTATCTTGCTTTCTTGGTTATGAAGCAATGTCGTAAATTAATATTATTATATATTTTTGCTATAAATTCCACTTACTTTCTCAATACTTCATTACAATTTTAATTTTAGAGTTTATCTATACTTTTAATAGAGTGATCATTCTTTAACCTCTCTTAAAGATTTGTCATTATTAGATAATCAACATAAACATGTTTGATCAAAGTAGGCTATGCTCAAAATTAATTGATATTCATTTTTATTAAGAGATTACAAGTTCTAATATGCCTTAAATAGTGATGTTGGACTAATAAAATAATAATAAAAAAACTTAAACGTGTTTGTTTATTCAGTATTATCCAAATGTTGAGTTCAATAAGACATGTTGCTAATGAAAATATAATTCTAACTCACATATCTAAAATCTTGTTCATATATTAAATAATGTAAATAATGTTTTGAGTTAAAAAAAACAATGTAAATAATGTCATCTATCATTAAATATTGTAACAATAATGTCACTTTGTGACAAGAATGGAGTGATGTGAGAAGATGTTTTGTATGTGGCTTGGTAGACAACTTCGAATGAGCCGATGGGTACGACATATAATTTGTCCTTTGTATATTGACTAGAAAACACTAGGACAGCCCGAACTGTTGGCTTATGCTGCCCTAGGGGACAGGCATCAAATGTTGCTACTTATATATCGAAAGGAAATGTTGCACTTTCCGTTCTCATGACAACGTAGCAATTCTTTTGGATCATATATAATATATTTTTGGGCATTGATATTCTATTAGTAGTTTGATTTTCTGTTTACATATGGTTGTTATTGTACTTGTTTTTTTGTTTAACAAATGGAAAATAAGAGTGGAGAAACTTGAATCCTTAACCTTTTTTACACTGATGTTGATGAGAGAGATTTTTGTTTGAAGTGAAATAAAGCACGATGATGAGCTTTTATAAAGAGAGTAAATGGCTATGATGCTTCCACGTCGTGGTTTTTAACGGTCAGGAATCAATCAAATAATTTCTTATGACTATTGGCTATTACTACTATTCTTTTCTTTTCTTTTTTCTTTTTAACAAATAAATGGTTAAAATACCTTGTCCGTTTATTTTAAATTCTATTTTTTCTTAAACCAAAATTTGTTTCATTTTAAAATTCCAAAATTTGACATTATCCTTGGTTTTATATAAAAGTAGCTTTTGTTTTTTAATTAGAGAACTGATTTACAATTATATCCCTCCAACATTTTTTAAGATTTTTTTTTTCAAATTATTTTAAATATATTATTTTGTAACTACTTTTAAATCTAGAAAAATCTAAAACATAATAAATAATATAAAAAACCTTAGTCAAAATAATTAAAGATGACAATTCCAACTTTTGAAAATATATCGTGAAATTAGAGATTTTGTAAATTTAAATTTTGTAGGTAATTTTGAAATATTGTTCTTAACGTTGACAAAGTATTGTTATACATTCTCTTCACATAAGCCGTACAACCATCTTATTGTTTAATAAATTAAAAATGGTTTGAAAAAGTATCTCAACAAATGAAAGGGACCAGAGTTCGAGAGACGATGAACAACGCGGAGGACACAATAGAGGATTCGTCTGATGATGAGCAAACCCATGATGAAGATCCCCCTCAAGGCAATCCAGCAACAAAGCCAGCGAAGGTTAGTAAATGTAGTTGTCATTTATGTTGTGTATTGTGTTTATGTGTCTACTACAACGATGCTAATACCTTATGAGTCCACATGCCAAATGAGACATGAGGGAAAAAACAAAGACTCATGAGGGGGCGAATAAAGCACCTGCCGAGCTAAAGGAAATCATGAAATCGGTAATTTCCATATGACATTATTGTTGTATATATATATATATATACTATGTTGCTATATATTTTTATGGGTTGGGTAGCTACAGTCACCTAAGTTGTGTCGCAAAACGTATGTTTCTTTGTACTACTAGTATGAATATATGTTTAAATTTTAGCGTGAATATGTTATATGCTAGCTAGGACCGTTTCTTGTTATCTGTTAATGGTATGTTATGGAATGTATACATCTAGTGTACTGCTATCGTCCACACTGTATTATATGCTCCATATGTACTTGTTATTGTGTTCGAAGAATGTGTTTTGTATAAAGCACTTGAATAGGTGTGTGGTGCATTAAACCCCCCGGTCGAATACGAATTTTTTCCAATTTTAGCTCGTAAAATGTTATATGCTATGTGAGTTAGCTATGACCGTTTCCTATTGTCTGTATATGATATGTTATGGAGTCTATCTGTACATCTAGTGTACTATCATCGTCCATATTGTATTATGTACTTGATATGTACTTGTTTATTGTGTTCGCATACTGTGTGATGCATTAAACCCCCCGGTTGAATACAAATTTTTTATTTTATTTTTTAGAATGACAACTACGTGATGATAGTGTCACGTCGATCGAGATCCTTCAAGATGAACTTCTGTTGTAAGAGTGGGACGACGAGAGGGAGGGGGATTGAATTATTCTTGAATATGGGTGGAAGAATGATTAAATTGTTCCTGCAAATTGGAATGATCAAGAGTTTTATCTGGATTGGGATTGAGGAATTGTTTGTCGACGCCTTTGATCGAGCGTGACTTTGGATTGTTGACAACAAATTGGAATGATCGACCTTTTATTTTTATTTATTTTTTCCTTATGGCACGTTTGATCAACATGTTTATTCTTTTTTTTTTTGTGATCTGCAAACGTTCAACCAACTTCTCTACGATCTTAGAGATCTCTCCCTAACTAACTATGATTAGTATTTATCTTTTACAATATTAAAAAATAAAAAATGGTTAGTTAGCTTAGATTTAGGAAAAATGCCAATTTTCTCACTAAGTTTTTTTTGTTAAACAATTAATTGGAAAACCACTAAAGGATATTTTGGGGGAAACATTTATCTCTCTCCTCCTGATTTTTTTTAGCCATTCATTTAAACTTCAATACAAAGTAGTCATGTCCTCTATTATTCATAAAAAATCTAGCCATTTCTTACCATTTCCAAAAAAATAAAAAGTCAAATTCTTCCACTATTTAGTCATGAATTAAGACTAACAAAAGGCGGCCAAAGATAGAACAAAACCAGTGGGACGAAAGTTTGGGCTGTTCTCAAGTATTTTCAAGCCCACTTACAAAAGCCCAAATCCGATGCCGTACCCATCGGTCCATTCGAATTTGTCCATTAAGGAACATACAAAACACCCTCTCACATGAGCCCGCATTCTTGTTACAAAGTGACATTTTTACAATATTTAATCATAGATCTGTAGTATTTATATTATTTTTTTAATCTCAAAACATTATTTAAGTCGAACAAATTATAACTTGTAATACAAATTATAGCTCGTAATCTTAATAAAAGCATGTGCCAATTAATTTTAAGTCAACCTTATTGATTAACCTAACAATCACAAATGTTTAAGATTGGTTAAGAAATAATCACTCTATTAAAAATATAGATAAACTCAAAAATTAAAAATGGAATGAAGTATTGAGAAAGTAAGTTGACTATTAATTTACATAGATGTTATAGTAAAAATATGTAACTAAGAAAGTAAGATAGTTTTTACCTAAGTTTTCAACTTGTAATCTCTTAATAAAAAATACATGTCAATTATTTTTGAGCCAAACTTACTTTGATCAAGCATGTTTGTGTCGATTAATTTAACAATGGAAAATCTTTAAGTGAGGTTAAGAATAATCATAATCACTTATTAAAAGTATAGATGTTTATGCATTTACCTAGTTGCTATAGCAAAAATATGTAATAATATTAATTTACAACATTGTGCTTCATAACCAAGAAAATATGATAGTTGTTACCTAAGTCTTCAACGGTGTTAACTTCAAAAAAAAAAAAAAAAACGACAACAAAATAAAAGTTAACAAGGAAAAATAGGCTTCTACCTGAAAAGTAGCTATTGTTAATTAAAAAATAATGTCAAAATTTTCCGCGATTTAATCATAAATTAAGTCAGTGAAAATCATATCATGGAGATATCATATCTTCGGAGTGGGAAGCTAGCAACGGTAGCAACGGCTATATTGAGTGGGGAAGCCCTAAATGACAACCAATATCTTCAATTAATTCATTTCCATTCTTCATTCAACTAAGTCCCTCCGTTTATAATCTCGCTGGTGTTTCCGCTAGAACTCAGATTTGGAATTCCAATACCGAACCTGAAAAACCATGAAACCGTCACTCCGACTACGATTTCTCGCCGGCTTCTCTTCCGATTGATCGTGATTAGGGTTTCGCTTCTGCAATCTCGCTTTCCATTTCTTGCTTGATTTTGTACGATCTTTCATCGGAATGTCTCCGAGCTCTCATTATCTTACTGCTTTGTCTCAACAAGATTGAGAAGAAGCTTCAGCGGGTTTGTTTTTCTTGATTTTTTTTTTTTTAATATTTTTGTTTGGATATCTCATTTATTTTTGTTCTGATGTTCTCATTTTTCTGTGTTTTTTCTCACTTAATGACTCCTACTCTGTTTCTTGCTGTGGATTTTCTTTTTGCGTTTCGGCTTGTGTATGTCCCCTGTTTTTCTGTGTATAGAATTGGACCTTACTTGTAGAGGAACAGCGGCACTGTTTAGAAAACTATTCTACTGGAGGCCTCCAGATCGGCTTCTCGAGATCGCCGAGAGAGTTTACTGTATGTTTCCCCTTTCGAATTTGTTGTTGTTCATGTGGGTTCTCTTCCTTTTTTTCTGTTAGTTTCTTGGAATTTGTTGTTGTTAAGGGATTATCTTCTTCTTCTTCTCCGCCTCCACCGCCCGTCGTTCTCAGTCCTTGTGCGGCCTGAAAGATTTTGAGGGGGCGATGTGTTTTGGCGCCATATTTCCCTCCCAGTAGCCTGCCAAGTTCTCCATCGCTCATCGTGTTTTTGGCGCTAGCAATATCATCAAGTTCTTGCAGTCCTTTTCATCCCTCTTTTATACTGTCTGAATTCGTAATTTCTGTTTTGGTTAACTTTAAATGGATGACTTAGGGCTGAAATTGAAACTGCTCGTTGATTTGTTTTGACAAATTGTGAAACTAAGCACCTAGTTGCTTCATTGATTCGTTTTTCACGTTGTTTTGTTTTGTATGTGTTGATATGAAATGTATTCTGAATAAATTATTTCTTTTTTTATTTAAGTGTGAATTGACGATTGGTTAGTTTGAAGACTGAATCAATGAAGTAGGGCTGAAAATAATACTCTTCGATATGTTACAGATGATGAAACTAAGGACCTTTTTTATTCCTTGATTCTCTTTTTACGTTGTTTTGTATGTGTATGAAACGTATTCTGAAAAGTCATTCAAGGAGGCTCTAACATTATTGTCTAAAATGAGGCAATAGGTTTTACACATTGAGAAACTATTCAATGGGATTGGAGAATTAAGTTTCTCAAATTGTCTTTTGTCAAGATATTGTTGGAAGAGCCATAAATTATTTTACGATAAAAGATCGTGATTAGTGCAGTTTAGTCTTTACATCTTTGAGTTGTCTTTATTTAAAGCATTTTGGCAATTAGTTTGATATCTGTTTAAATCAATAGTCTGCGCCGACTTGGTTTGTGGTGCCAAGGACAAGAGGTTGAGGGCAAGGAACCAATAAGAATGCCCACTAAGTTTCTCTCATTACAACCAGAAAGTCTCCATGCTGTGAAGGTAAGTTACCAATTAACGTTGATTTTTTAAACTTTTGGTCTGTTCTTTCAACTCTCTGTAAGTGCATCCTAGTTCTTATTGGATAAATTCATTCATGTGTTTTTTTTTTTTTTGAATTCACAGCATTGAGATGGAAGATTTGAACGGTAACAAATCCAATCATTGTAGGCTATGGCAGGTTTCTCTTCATACCTTATCAATGATCTTCTGCTTCAATTTCTGTCTCTTGGTACAGATATTTGCAGACTTGGAAGAGTTGGGCGTAAAACCAGATGAAGACACCGTTAGAAGAGTTGCCCATGCCTTTCAAAAGCTAGGTAAAGAAGAAAACTTGAAAATGGTCTATAAAAGATATGGTTGCAAATGGAAATACATACACATCAATGGTGAGAGGGTTATAGTTAGAAGAGATGGATGAGATGAAAATGATGAATGAATCAAACTGAAAGAGTGGTCGAAAGTATTGAAGAGCAGAGATGGTTGAACTATAGCATAGATAAGTTCACAAGGTATCTATCTAACAATCACAATTGATTACACATTTATGCAAGATCAAACCTAATTTTTCAGTCCTTTTCCTTTTCTGCTATGTTTGTTCATCATAGAACTATTAACAGAGATAATGCAACACTGAAATTTATGAATAAGATATGAAAAATGTAGTATATGTTAACGATAAAACTCATCTATTCTGTTTCTGCTTGGCAGCAGACCATGAAAATACATTTTTGACTCATTATCCTAGTATCTTCTAAACTACATTCAAGAAAACATTGTGTCTCAAAAAGAAGTCTAGCTGCCTACATTCAAGAAATGAAGTCTAGTTGACTCATTATCATGGGTTAGTATCTTCTAAACTACATTCAAGAAAACATTGTGTCTCAAAAAGAAGTCTAGCTGCCTATAGGATTATATAATTAGAAAATTCATTTGGGGAATAATTAATGCCACTAATTAAGAAAGTAATGATCAAAATCAACCACCAATGAATCTATACTCCTTTTAAACCTTTGTTTTTTTTTTAAGTTTTTAATTTATTGCGATTTATTTCTCTCATTTATGGTGCAGTTTTATTAGAAATGAGAACTTTTCGTGCCAATCTACACCGTTAGAGTTGGGGCCAAGTGAATGCATAAGCAGGTTGGTACTGTAACTGTTTGACCCATGGCTATCAGGTATTTTTCTTGAGAATTATGTTTGAAACATACAACTTAATCTAATTTTGTTGTGTTGATTTGAAAAAAATACCATAGAAAGGTATGGTTAGCCATGCGTAGTGATTCTCTCTAGCTAATTACCAAAAAAGCATTGTATATATTCATAGTTGCAAGCTGGGTTAGGAATATTTTTTGGACCAACCTAAATTTTCGAGTTGCTCAATTCTTTAACCAGAACAACCCAATTAGAGAGGACAATCCAACCCAACGCAACTTTTATAGTATCGGGGTTGGGTCCATTAGATTGTTATATTGAAGATTTAAAAAACTTCAAATAAGAAAGATGAACAATTATGTGTAGAAGACATATGAGAGTTGAACGAAGATTAGAGGAACAAAAAATAGTGAACAATGAACAAGGATATGTGTAGAAGACAAATGAGTTATGAACAGAGATTGGACGAATGACAAAAAATGATCAATGAACAAGGATAATTGGTGAGAGATGACTATCGAAGAATGAAGATGGAGAAAATGAAATCAAGCCTTAAATGAGATCAAATAAAATATAAGATAGAGGGAGTTGAAAAACTCACCTAACTCGAAAAGAGCTCATTTATTTAGCTAAAAAGAGGCTAAAAGTAAGTTAAAGAAGACCTAAAGGGTAACTGCAATAAAATTTATATGGGAAATTCATAGAGGTGTGAATTCTAATAGGAGACCATATATCATCATATGTCTTGCTATCCCTCGATAAATTCTAAACAAAAATGAGCCATTCCATAAAAGAGAGAAGAAGAAGCTTCCTCAATCTTAAACTGCAACTTTTAGATTAAACTAAGATAAAGTCTTGAAGAAGCCATAGAAGAAGATCTAGAGATCACATATACCATCCTATGTCTTGCAAATCCTTCTAAAAATTCTAAACAAGTAAGCCATTCCATAAAGGAGATGAAGAAGAAGCTTCTCCAATCTTAAACTGAAATTTTAGATTAAAACTAAGAAAAAGTCTTGAAGAAGCCATAGGAGAGGATCTAGAGATCACAATCACAACAACATAAGAGATCATCAACTGATTTTATAACTAAGATCAAGAACTTTCCGGGAAATTTGAAAAGCACTCCGAATCAAATCCACATGTAACCATTAATTTCGAAAACAATTGCAAAATCATGAACAAGAATCATAATCCATAAAAAACAACACACTGTCCACAGTTCAACACACCATATCAGACGATTAACCTAACAAAATTCGCAAAAATAGGCAAAACCAAGCCAAAAACCTTATGAAATGTGAGATTCTTCTATAAATCACCAGTCAGATCTCTTACTTTTACTAATAACAATCTTCGAGGAATTTATGGCTCTTCTTCGTAAATTGTTCTTGTTCTTGAATTCAACTATATATAGGGAAACTCAAGAAAGATTAAAGAGATAAATGAAGGTAAAAGAAAAATCAAGAAATTTTTTTTAACAGATGGCAATTTATCTTTTTTTACATTATTTATTTAATTTAAGAGATTAATTGTAATATTTATCAAATTAAAAATTAAAAATTTAGGAATATAATTAAAAAAAACTCATAGTTTGTGTTGTGCACATTTCATAAAATTTAACTAAATATTAACTATTTATTTAGAAAATGATAGATAAACGGCCTTTTTGAAATAAGCATAAAAAAGAACAAATATTATAGAAAAAAAAATAAAAAAATAAAAAAGCATAAAATACAATTTTATTAAATTTAAATAATATTAATAATAATAATAAATTGAAATAAGCCTAGTCAGTGGTCAAAGTCAATTTTGTAACCGTCCTTGTGGACTTGTTGTTGTTCCATTAAACTTTAATAAATAAGTTGAAATAAATATTACAAAATTTTCAATGGTGAATGGAGATTCTTTCTCAGGAGTTCCCCCTGAGATTGATTGTTGTTCCATGTGAACTTGTGCAACAAGCACAAAACCAACCGACATTATGGCTCAAACTTTGTCAAAAGTGAAACAGAAAGTAAACCGGATGAAGAGTTAGTTTAAGGAGTTATTTTTAGTGGTTAGAAATTGAGAGTTGAAGCAAAAAAATGTAACTCTCAATTTCTAACCACTTAAAATAATGTCACTCTTGATAACAGAAGGTTGTGTGTCAATTGATTGTAGATAGTAATTATAAGTTGTGAGAGGAACCCTTAGCTAGAGATTCCTGGAGTGTGACTGCGGAGAATGGGTCAAGTTGGTGTGCTAATTTTAAGTTACTTTTAGATTTCTTGTGGGAACTTGGCTAGGCTATCTAAAGCTGATGTTATTGTTTTTATTAACTACAAATGGCTTTGGGAATTAGGTGTAAGATGTGGAATGTGTTTTGGCTTTGGTATGGGTAAAATATACATAAGCTGTGAGGTTAAAGGCGTGGTGGAAGTTGCTTGCCGAATGTAAATATAAGTGTTTATTTTGCTAGAAATTTATAACATGTCAAGAGGTATTCTAGTATGAGTTATTAGTTAGGAAGTTTAGGTGGGTAGACCACCGCATTAGAAGGAGGGGAAGGGGTTCAAGTGTTTCGATCGAGCAAGTGTAGGGGGAAACTTTTTCTTCGAATAGTTGGAAGAAATAGCGAGGGTCTATGAGTAGGCGGGAAGGGACTAAGGCGAGTAAGCGACCAGTTTGAGGGTGTTCCTTGTGGTGTGATGGTGGTCATTTACCATTATAATTGTTTGTGGTCAAACATAGTTGATGGATGTGTTTTCCTTAATTTTACTTTTGTCGGCACCTCTTGTTGGGCAACAACAAGGCGCATAGGTGGACGTGGAGGCTACACCAACTATTTGTGTCACGGTTTGGGGGGAAAAAGTTAAGTATATGTTGTATGTTTACCTTGGGACTAAACAACATTCAAGAAAAGTTGTGATAAATCCGGGGAACATACAAGACTTGATTCTATACTCATATTTGGGTCATCCCTTTAAAGGAGAAAAGAAGGTCTTATGTTGCTTATTTCTATCGGCTTTTTCGTGGACACTATGGAGAACTCGGAATGAATTGGTCTTCTCCATTGATAAGATCTCCAAGGATTGTTTAAAGGATACTGTTACTATTTTAGCTATAACATGGGCACACACCATTACTCCATTTATAGCCTTTCTAATCTATTGTTTCATTGGCAAAGTTTTTTGTAACTATCCTTTTCTTTTTCCTGTTGTAACTTTTCATTTATCAATGAAAGTTCACCGTTTCCTATAAAAAAAAAAAAGAGAAAAAGTTGTGTTAAAATAATTGGACCCAAAATAATTTTATTAACCAAATTTAACTTTACCATTAAGGCCCAAGATACATGGACCAACTCTTCAACTTGCCCCACGTGTTGATGTGCATGCCACACATTTGACAACTCAAATAGAGTTAAAGTTCACCGTTTCCTATCAAAAAAAAGAGAAAAAGTTGTGTTAAAATAATTGGACCCAAAATAATTTTATTAACCAAATTTAACTTTACCATTAA
>JBBMKA010029209.1:0-25042 GCA_037833695.1 Sechiopsis laciniata
AAATAACGCTAGTTTGCTTAATCTCAACCATATATAATGGACTAAACAAAATAGCAACTATTCTGGAAAAAAAAAAACTTCACGAAAATACTCGAAATCATCTCTGTTAGATCTGAGACAGATGAAGGCCAAAACTAAAAAACTAACTCCATAGACTCGTAGAGCACGACTTCACGAGAAAAACCCACAAAAAATCACGAGAATCGGAGCTCGAACGCGCCATCACGCTCAATCGCAAGTTTATGGCGCGCAGATTCTGCGAACAGAAAAGGCCAGATCTGAAGCAAACGGGACCCAAAAATCGAAAAATAACCACTCAACCTTGTTAACCTTGACGTTACGAACAAAACCCAATAAAAATCACCCCGATCGGACGTCTCACGCGCCCACACGAGCAGTTTCAAGATTCTGACAGCCGCACACTTCCGACGACAAGTGTGGCTTCCTTGTTTGTCCGTTGACCGTGATTTTTTAGTATGTTGTAGATCGGGACGTGAGCTTTCGAAATATGTAGGCTGTGTCAAAAAATTTTGACGTACGACGGCAGAAACAGCCTCTGACGGCAGCAGCAGTTTTCTGACAAAAATTTCTGACGACGACTGCTGCTGGAACAGAAACCCTAATTTTGAATTTTGAAAAACCCTAATGGCTCTGATACCATGTAACCGAGAGAATGTGACTAAAGAGTCGTTCTATTATTCATTGAGTGGCAATGCCATTATATAAGTGTTACAATGGGCCTAACGGGTCTAATGGGCTTAGATCTAATAAAGCAATAAACTATACTAAATAAAAATATACATTTAACTCTAACAACCTGCATACGCTTTTACCCCCATAATTTCTTTCAAAGCCAGGTGGTAAGTCCATAAATACCTCTTCTTCGAGATCACCATTAAGGAATGCATTTTTTACATCAAGTTGATACAGAGGCCAATCTTCATTGACAGTAATAGCTAGCAGAACCCTAATAGAGTTAATTTTGGCCACTGGTGCAAATGTCTCTTGATAATCGATTTCATAGGTTTGAGTGAATTCCTTAGCAACCAATCTTGCTTTGTACCTCTCAACACTCCCATCTGCATGACATTTTATAGTGAACACCCATTTGCACCCTACTTTCTTCTTGTCTCTTGGAAGATCGACTATGCCCCACGTGTGATTCTGTTTAAGAGCATTCATCTCCTCCATAGCTGCTAAATTCCAATTCGGATCATCTAGGGCCTCCTGTATATTCCTTGGAACAAACAGGTTAGTTATCTTAGTAGTGAAAGCCCTATGGGTGTGTGACAGTTTCTGGTATGATAAGTAATTCTCGATGGGATACTTGGTACAATTATGGGTTCCTTCCCTATAAGCTATGGGAACATCAAGGTCAGAACTATTGGTTATATTATTTTCCAGAGGAGAAGAAGTGGAAGGAAGGGTTACAGATAAATTACCTGGATCATCTAGATCAGTTGTCGGAGTGTTAGGTTGATCATGCATCGAATCAGCCATCTTGCCTTTGCTCTTTTGACTCGGCTTTCTCCTAGTATAAACCTGAAGTTCAGGTTGATTATTATGTAGTGTTTCTCCCCCTGAGGAGGAACCTTCTATATGAGGCAATGTAACAACCTCAGAGTGTATGATATTTGGAAGAGGTGAAGTATCCCAAAAATTTCCTTCAATTGTAGGTGTCTCCCCCTGAAGGGAATGATGGGAAAAAAGGATTGGTGTTCTACAAACGACACATCCATACTTATAAAAAATATGCCTTTTTATGAGAGGTATAGCCTAAGGAAATGCATTTTGTGGCCCGAGGATCTAGTTTGGACTGTGAAGAGTTGGACGCATAAACAAAAGCTATGCATCCAAAAATCTTGATTAGAAGATCTTAGAAAATACGAATTGTAGGAAAGATGGTTCTGAGGTGTTCTAGAGGAGTGGTAAAATCTAAAACCTTAGTGGGCATTCGATTTATGAGGTAAGTAGCAGTAAGTATGGCATCACCCCATAAATACGGAGGTACATTCATAGAGAACATAATGGCCCTAGAAACCTCCAATAAATGCTTATTCTTTTCGTTTTGCAATGCCATTCTGTTGAGGGGTATTTCGACAGGTTGATTGGTGATATACTCCTTTGGTTTGTAAACTCAGTTAGATAGGTATTAAAGTATTCCATGCCATTGTCAGAAGGTAAGATACTAATTTGGTTTTAAATTGGGTTTCAATCATGTTATAGAGACGAATAAATACCTCTTTAACATCAGATTTGTGAGTTAACAAATATACCGTTACACGAGTGTGATCATCGATAAAGGTAACAAACCACCATCTTCCATTATGAGTTACTACCCTAGATGGTCCCCAGACATCGCAATGAATTAAATAAAAAGGCAGAAGCTTTATAACTTTGGGGTAAATAAGAGGTGCGATGAATTTTTGCAAAAACACAATGTTCACAATGAAAAGGAGAACAATCAATTCCTTTAAAGAGTTCTGAAAATAAATACTTTAAATAGTAAAAACTAGGATGGCCTAATCTATAATGCCAAAGCATCAAAGTTTCCCTAACAGAGGTAGAATTAACACTACTTAGACCCTAAACTTGTTTATAACTAGTTGAAGCTTCCTCAAAATAGTAAAGGCCGTCAAGCATCCTAGTATGTCCAATCGTCTTCCCCGACTCCTGTTCCTGAAAGACACAATGTGATTCATAGAAAATAACACGACACTTAGAATCTCGAGAAATTTTGCTAACTGAAAGTAAGTTGCAAGCTAATTTCGAAACATGAAGGACAGATTGTAATGTAAGGTGTGGGGATAACTTAATAGTTCATTTTCCAAAAACATAATTGAAACTGCCATCAGCTATTCTAATTTTTTCATTACAATACACTGGGGAGTATGACTCGAAAAGTTTTGAGGAACTAGTCATATGGTCAGAGGCCCCAGAATCTATAATCCATGGAGCTGTAGTGAGACAGGAGAAGACATTAAGACAATTACCTATTTGTGCCAAGGAAACACTAGGATTACCAGAGGTCGTAGTGGTCTTGAGCAGCTTTAGGAGTTGATCAATTTGCTCTTTATTGAAAGGAGTTGATTCAGAACTGCTGGCATTATAGGCTGGTGGATGAATACCATTTTCACCTTGCTTGGTGTTTTTATGACTACCAGGTTTTCCATGGATCTTCCAGCATGTCTCTCGAGTATGTTTTGGTTTGTTGCAGTAGTCACGCCACACATAAGGCTTTTTTGTCTGATCGGATGCCTTGTTTGCAGTAGCCTCAACAACCAATGCAGAGCTTTCTAAAGTATCAATTGGTTTTTTTCCAATCATCACATTTCGGCGGCTCTCCTCCCTACGTACTTCAGAGAATACCTCACTGATATTAGGAATAGTAGGTTTACCTAATATTCTGCCTCGAACTTCATCAAACTCAACATTAAGGCCAAAAAGGAATTTATAAATTCTACCATCCTCAACAGTTTTATTATAGTGCTCCTGATCTTCAGTAGACTTCCATTCACAATTATCAAATAAATCAAGATCCTGCCAAATTCTTTTTAAAGAATGGAAATATTGAGTTACGGAATGACCTTCCTGCTTTATGTCAATCAGTTTGAGATTTAGTTCAAAAACTTGTGACTGATTTCCTAAGTCAGAATATATCTCTGTGACATTATCCTATAATTCTTTGGCAGTAGAGTAACACATATAGTTACTGCTGATGTCTTCCACCATGAAATTTACTAGCCAACTCATAATCATGGAGTTTTCGACATCCCATGTAGAAAAAGACAAATCGTCTTTAGAAGGTGCTTTTTTATCTCCATTAAGATACCCAATCTTTCCTTGACCACGAATATACATTCGAACACTTTGTGACCACCGAAGAAAGTTGTCACCATTAAGCCGAATGGTTGTGATCTGGATAGTAGGGCTATTGACCGATATTCTAGTAACTGATATCTTGTTGTCTGACATTATCTCTATAGAAGCACAAGATTTTAAGGCTAGAAAGAAAAGAACAACAGTCAACAAACCCAACAGAGGCTGACAAACTCGAGAATAGGAAGGAGTAGATTCCCGGAGCTATTATAATGGCGTAACCACAGTAGTGGCTGGTGAGTAGTTGCTGCAAAAACAGAAGATAATTGAAGAAGAATACAAAAAATTGTCAAACCTTCGTGTTCCCCACCCTACGGACTTGCTTGAACACAACTTAGCCTTTATGAAGATGGAAAAAATTGTGGAAACTTCAAGAATCACGACTAAAACACGGCTAATCCAGGCCAGCTTCAAAAAACACCCCAAATCAGCAGCACACACCTTAGAAACAGAGAATGGCGGCGGAAACGGCTTTGAACAACGGTGGACGGCAGAGGACGGCAGAAACGGCTGGGTCTTGACCGTCGGCGAGTTTTGGGGTAGAGTGGCCAAAGTTCGTTGGCGGCATTTGGTGGTTGAGTGTGAGAGGCGGTGCTAGTAGCTTGATGGGGATGTGGTTGCTACAAGCTGTATACGTTTAGGGTTTGAGGAAAAATTAGGGTTTTTTTTTTCTTCTTTTAATTTTGCTCTGATACCATGTGCAAAATATGAAGAGAAATAAGCTTCTATTTTATTTATTGAGAGTAGGTATTTCTTAAATAGAGAAACCTTCACTATACAAAGAATGGAAAAAATAATACATTAGGATAATATCCTCTAGAAATCAACCATATAACAAATACAAGGTATTAATCCAATAAATATGGAAACAAATAATAGAGGACTAATTATGGCAAATAACCAACACCTTCCAGGGCAAGTCTATTCGCCGTCGAGAAAAGCAACGTATCATTGGCAAATTGGAGATGATTGATTTTGTAATCGATGAGACCAATAGGGTGAGTTATCAATGTTACCAATCCTAGAGCTGTGGAACATAAGGCGACTAAGACAATCTGAGACAAGTATAAACAGGAAGGGAGAAAGGGGGTCCCCTTGTCTGATTCCCCTAGAAGTGATAATCTTACCTCTTGGCCGCCCATTGATAAGAATAGAGTAATTTGCAGACGAAATATAGCCTCTAATCCACTTCCTCCAAGTAAAGCCGAATCCTTTGGAGTGTAAAATTGCATCCAGAAAATCCCAATCAACTATGTCAAATGCCTTCTCAATATCCAATTTAACCACAACACCTTCCTTACCACTGTGATTCCAATCATCAATAATTTCATTAGCAATAAGTGAAGCATCCAAAATTTGTCTTCCCTCACAAAGGCTAATTGGTTTCAGCAATTGTGAACGGAAGAACCGATTTCAAACGGTTAGAGAGGACACGAGCAATAATTTTGTAAACACATGAGATCAAACTGATAGGCCCGTAATCAGTCACCGATTTGGAATCCACTCTCTTGGCAATAAGACAAATATAAGTCTCATTCAGGGACACATTAGCGACTCCAGAGTTATAAAAATCTATAGCCAAATCAATCAAGTCAAGTTTCAAGACAACCCAAAAATATCTAAAAAACTCCATTGTAAAACCATCTGGTCCCAGGGTTTTATTATGGCCCAACGAACAAACAACATTAAACAGTTCAGCCTCCGTAAAAGGGACCCAAGTCCATTTGCCCGTTTAAGAGAAATAGGGCTCCAATCTAAAAAAAGTCGAGAAACTCAATTTCTATAGCACCTGCAGTCAATAGGCTAGTGCCATCCCTAGACAACAGTTCAGTGATCATGCACTTCCTCTTCCGAGCTGCCAAAACTCTATGAAAAAAACTCGAATTTCATCACCCTCTATAAGCCATTTAAGTTTACAACGTTGCTTCCATTGAACATGTTCCTGAGATGTCTGAGCCTCTATTTGCTCTCTAATAGATCGACGGGACTCGAGTTGATCAAGGGAGAGATGGCCAAGATCTTCTAAATTATCCAGATCTGTCAAAGATGAGTAAAGCAAAGGAAAGTGAGAGGAGTCGAGTTTCTACTGCTTCACCAAGTTATGTACAATTGATTTCAAACCTTTAAGCTTCATCATAAAACTGTGCCCAAGCCAACCAACCAGAGGGTTGTTCGTCCACCAGTCCTCAACCAAGACCTAAAGTTAGTCTTTTCAAGCAGATAATTATTAAAACGAAAAGGGCTCAACCCCCACACTAAAGATCTAAAGGAGAGCACCAAAGAATAATGGTCAGATGTAGGGCGAGTCAAACGCCGAAGGGAGGCATCACCAAATTCTTGCAAACAACCATCCGTAACTAGGAATCTATCCAACCGAGAGAGATAGTGATTAGAACCCCAAACTAGACCACATGAAGCAACCGTTTTGAATTGGAATGTCTGCCAGGTTTAGGGATGCAATTTTGTCGTTAACAGTCCTCATACTCCGAGAGAGCACATGATCATGAGACTTCTCCCATGACCAACGAGTAACGTTGAAATCACCCCCAACAATCCAGAAATTCCCTCCCATGGAAGCCATGTCATCAAACTCTTGCCAAAATAATTCACAAAAACCATTATCTGATGGCCCATAAACAGAGGAGAGCCAATAGGAGAAACCATCAGCCAAGAATGTGTACAGAGATAAAATAACGCCCTTTAATCACCTCACGAACAAAAAAGGTGGGTTCATTCCAAAGGATGAGGATACCACCGCAATGATTCACAGCATCTAAAGCCGACAGCCAATATAAGACGAACTCCAAATGGATTTAATTAGTATATCATTCACCAAATTTAACTTTGTTTCTTGCAAAAGAACAATACCAAGATTATGAAGCTGCAGGGTGCGTGCAGGGTGCGTTTGACAGTGGCCCGCTTCTTCCAGGAACATAATCCCCTAACATTCCAGGTAATGCATTTCATGGATCAACTAGAGCTACCTCCGAAAGAGCTAAATTAGCTTGCTTGTCATAATTAACCGAGGATTTGAGGTTTTGAAGTTCTCTGATCAATTTAGATTTGGTTGTAGAAGGTTTTCTGGTGGTAGATGGTTTTTTAGGTCTCGGTAAAGGTTGAGGGCAGGGGAAGGGCAACAATGCCAAGGCCATGTTTTAAAAGATAACTGGCAATGTCTCGAAGAGACGGCTCAGATGGAGCAGAGGGGGTAGCTTGGATTGTAGGAGGATCAAAAGGTGATGAATGGGAGGAAAAAAGTACATCCTATGGCAAAGGTGGGAGAGTGGCCAGGGGCTGTTCAAAGAGAATGTCAGGTTCGTCTCCAAAACCAATAGGGTCAAGGGGTTGTGGAGCGAACTCAAGGCGAGGGGAATGAGTAGAGGACGGACTAGTAAGGTAGGTATCAGATTCGTTTGTGGCAATGGGCTGAGTAGCGATAGAGGTGGAGGAGGAGTTGATAGTGGCTAGGTGGAGGGATGGTTGGGCTTTGGGAAAAGTCACCGAGGACAAGGAAGGCTATGTAAAGGATGGTAATTGGTTCGAATTAAATTCGGCAGTTGGTAGTGAAGTGATTTGCAGTTGGGTGTTTAATGGCTTAATAATTTGGAGGGGTTTAACATACTCAAATGGAGGGGTAAATGGTAAAAGGATGGGGTTGGTTTGGAAGGAACGATAAGGAAAGGGGGAAAATCAATAGATTGACTAACCTGGAAAATGTGTCTGCTAGAATCCTTTGATTCTTTAATGGACAGGCGTTGAAAATCAGGGGAGTGAACCATCAATTCCTGGCCAACGGTTATGTCATTAAATGGTTCCAAAATGGGATCCTTGACAGCTTGGGAAAAATTGATTGACCGATCCGAATTTGAATTCCTAGGATTCCCGCGCGAGATTTGTTCCTTGAAGTTATTGCTACCTAGTGCATTTTCGGCCGCCACGCTGCGAATTCTAACCACAATACTATCTCCGGCAAGCAAGCTAGGAATGGTGACGAAGGCAGGGATGAATCCAGTCTGATTCGGAGAGACTCAGATCCTAGCAAAACTAGCTTTTATCCATCTTTCTGTGTGGTTAGCAGTGCTCAAATAACCTCCACAAACATCCCCAATGAAACTAAGGACTTGTCAGCTCCATAGAAAGCAAGGGAGATCCAAAATATCTATCCAACCACCATATGACTCTGTTTTCTTGTCCTGCAAAATAGGAAGAAAGGGACAGAAAGGAGAATTTCAGTTGATAGTCGCCGATTGACACCCAATCCACAATGGATCCCACATTCAACGAGAGCAAAGGATCATGTAAATCGACAATGGCTTTAGACGCCTAGATTGGATTGATATAACATCTAGAGGAAAATTTCAATGCAATGGCTTCCTTTATTAGACCCCAATTGTCGTGTTGATTTTGTCGATGTACAATGAGGGAACTTGATAAGTCACTCACAGAAGAGATGAGTGGGCCAGGCGGTCCAGGGTATGGGGTTGCTTAGAGGAAGATGGAAGTGAAGAGGGAGGCAGAGGCTTGGGTAGATCGTGGAGCAGAGGCTGTGCAGCAAGACGCTTATGTGCTTCACTGGGGTAGTTAAAGATCAAAGAAAAGAAGAGGAACCAACCATGGTTGTTTTCTCTCGATGGGATGGCTAATCTTCGACGAGACCCACTATGAGATAACACAGAAATCTCGGCAAAGTAACCACTCTTGTTATTGAGTTTCTCCAACCAGAGGGTGTCACTTTCACCAATCAATTTCTTGAAGAATTTGTAGTTGCATAGCTGTGAACGAAGGGTATCGAAAGTAGAGGATAACTAGCAGAGAGTGTTCCAGGTGAATGAAACAGCGGCGGAGGATGATCGAGATGTCTCTGTGATTCTGGCGTGACTACCTTGGTATTGGGAGTCAAATTCGATCTGATAGATCTTCTGATCAATTTGGATAGATCTGGTGGAATGGTTCCACGGATTTTGAGAAGAGGAAATGGTCATGATAATCGGTGGAGAAGGGGCAGAGTCTAACGGTGAGGGAAAGAAGGGGGAATCGGAGACGGGGGCAGATGGTTGTAGGGCAGAGAGGGGGGCGGCAGAAAAGATGATGATCTATCTAAAATTTTAAATCAAGAAATGAAGCAATCACGACTAGTACTCAACCTTTAGTTCAATAACCAATAACCACCACAAACTGTAAAGGAAACATTCCTTAGCAGGATAAGTTTCAAGCTAACACAACTGTTAGGAAAATAAAACTAGCTATACGTAATGAAATCTAGCTAATGGTCTCTTTAGTCTTTCCTCAACATGTCTCTTCTACATCACCGAGCCAATGAAAAACTTAATCACCTACAAATTTGTTGGCAAGTCAGCACAAAATGTGTGCTAAGTAAGTTGTTCACACTTGATGAGCCACCAAACAACAAATAACAAACAACATACTATTCAGTTAACAAGGATTCACTGTACAAGTTACCTGCACAACACATAAATAATATAGGAATAGAATATGAAATGTGACCCAAACATAAATTCTTGCATCATGGTATACACTCACAACTAAAGTTCTCTCATGGTTCTCCACGATTGGCCCTCGAGAAGCCATCGCCCCTAGCTATTGTTACTAGAACCTCCACAGTCCACACTACTCTATCAAAAGCTATCGTCTTTAACCATGGTTACTACGACCTCCACACTTCTCTATCAAAGCTTGACATTCAATTTTTTCCTAATTGCGATTATTGGACTTTCACACTTCTATTGAGAAGCTTCGTCCCTAACTGTGGTTACTAGAACTGCCACACTTCTATCAAGAAGCTTCGCCCATAATCATGGTCCCTCCACACTTCTATCTATAAGCTTCATCCCTCATCGTGGTTACTAAGACCTCCACACTTCTATCTAGTATCTAGAAGCTTCGTTCCTAACCCTAGTTACTAGGACCTTCACACTTCTATCTAAAAGTTATCCCTAACTGTGGTTACTAGGACTTCCACACTTCTATCTAGAAGCTCCATTCCTAACTATGGTTAATAAGACCACCACACTTCTATCGAGAAGCTCCGTCCCTAACTACGGTTACTAAGACCTTCATACTTGCTAAGAGTTGTGCTTCATCGTGTGTTTCCACAAATAGTGTTTTTTAGAACACTCTATGGTTCGGATCCTCCCCCAAAAAGGTCAATTTCTTCATTTAGGAATTGATTCATCTTGGAACTAAACACAAAGACAACACTCTTCTTTAGTCGCTATCCCTTATGCTTTTCTTCTGCTAAAAGCCAAGATCATTTGTTTAGAAGCTGCTCACATGCAACGTGCCAGAAAGAATTTCTTTGCAACATTGGATGGTCCACTGCATTGCCAAGTGATGTTCCTAGTCTCCTTATTTATGTGTTGACAGGCCACCGATTAAAAAATGGCTCAAAGATCTTATAGAGCAACATGGTCGTTGCATTTCTATGGAAGTTATGGCTTGAAAGGAACGACAGGCTCTTCTCAAATAAGCAAAAAAACTCAAACCCTTTATTGAATCTATCATTTATTTAGCCATTTTTTGGACCCATCATTTTTCTCTCTTTTGTGAATATAGTCTTAATATTCTATTATCACATTGAGAAAGCTTATTGTAATTCTCGATAAGTCTTTTGTAACTATTTCATATATGAAAACTTATTCATTTCCTTAAATTTATTAAAAAAAATAAAAGTAAGAAAATATCCACACTTCTATCTAGAAGCGTAGTTAGGGCCTCCTCTACTAGAGCTCAGTGCTCGACCCTTGACCATATACCCAAGGTACCAAACAGTGCACCAACCATTAACCGTATAACCAAGGTATTGAATTTTCCCATTGGCTACTCTAGCAACCATTTATACTCGAGATCTTGATGTCCACTTCCTTTCCTTAATTAACAAAAACTCTAGGCCATGAAAACTCAAGGAAGTGATATGCATCTCAATCCTTTTTCTCTCTATATTAGTTCTGGATCATGTATACTCGAGACCCTAGTTTGTATATTCATAAAAACTCAAAGTCTAAGGTTATACAGTTTCAACTAATCAGGCTCACAAACCATAATGCAATTCTAAATATGCTTTGGGACGTACACACCACCCCATCAAATAGACTTAATCAATCTCAACACCAAGCATGCTTACATTTTTTAAGACAAAATCCAACATACTCAAAACAACAAAGCACATAGCTGGCTCATATAACACACAATAACTCACGTATATAAATAACAATTTATAGGATACTAAATTGACAAGAAAACATACAGTGAATCACGGTAGAATTATACTTACAGAGACACCTGAGGACGGTCGTAAAGTAGTGCAAAATAAGATCCTAAACAAGAGAGGCAAGATTCCAAGTGTTAGCGACTAATTCCAACGCCTAAAACATGTTTTCGAAAGACCTAACGAAGTTTTACCAAATAACTAATACCCCCAAAAGAGACTTGGGTAATTGAGTTTGAATCACTAACAGTTAAAGGAGTTCAGCTGGTTGGAGTCCCACGCACAGAAATGCGCGCCGTCGAGCCGCTTATGTGCCGGGGAAGAAGAAGCTGAGGTTGCGTCGCGCTCGCCGGAGAAACGTTGTGAACGTGGAGGGATACGCAGCTGAGGTTTTGCGAAGAAGAATTGAGGACGGCTGGAAAACGGGGTCGGTGTTTTGCGCGAAGAGAAGGGAGTAAGAAGATGATTTATTGTAGACTAAATTATCAATAATAGCCGTCAGACGAATTTTAATGTAAATTTGTTGAAGGTGTTTGTGGAGGATTTAGATTTACTACTTACTTCACTTTATAACTATTTAAAATAATTCTTTATTTTTAAATATTTATTTATAATTAATTCATTTATAACTCTTTAATACTAATTAGTCATTTTTAATCAATCACAATAAATTATTTTTAATTACTCATTTTTAATCATTATTTTTTTAACTACTCAAAATAACTTTTTATTTTAAATCTACATTTAAACAAGTAATTGTATCTAATTTATCTACAAAAAAAATCACATCCAAATGAACTTTTGTCTACAGCTCCCAAATTTTATACTTCTATTGAATTTTTAAGAGTTTCAAAAATACATTTAATTTTAAAAAATGTTAAAAAAAACTATCTTACCATTCAATCTTAAATGAAAAAAATGTTAAAACTTTGTTTAAATAATATGTTATTGTCATTTTCCAAACATTTAAAAAAATATTCTTATTCGAGAAAAATGAGTAGTACTCTAACGACATCATGTATTACATAGTCGAGAATAATCATAATCATTTCGATACCATTTTAGGACAAAAAAAAGATTACATTATTGTTAGGATGAATTTAAAAACCTTAATGGGTTAGTTCAGATAGAGATTTGTTTAATTCCATTATTGTTTTTGACTTCTTAAACACCAATTTTTTTTAATATATTTGTTTGAGTCAATAGAATGTATCATTCTTAATATAAATTATAATTAAACTACTAATTTATATTGATTTATATACAAATTGAAAATAAATAGCATAAGAAGGAGTGGGTGGATTCTTTTGACAAACAAATATATTAGCCAAAGCTGTACTAACAAAAATTGTTTGTGGCATACTGATATTGATTCAACACTATATGTATACTATTGAAGACTATCTGTTGCATTTATTGAAGCACATAAATTTATTTGTCTTTTTATTAGACCCATCCAATTTTCTACAAATTTATTCTAAAAAGTTGTTTATTTTTTTTGAAACATATTCTAAAAAGTTATTCATATAAATATTTTGATTATTTTATACATGAAATCTCCTATTTATTAAATAGGAGATCATTATAAATATATTTAAAGGAAAAGATTAAAATATATATATATCGCAATTTTATTTGATTTTTTTAAACAAAACTTTGACTTAAGAAAATATTTTTGTTATAGGTCATATTTTCTTCGAAGTATAAATTCAATTAATTTAATAATTAAAACACCATTAGATCTTTAAACCTTTTTTAAAGAGAGCAATAACTTAATAGTATTAGCATACATCCAATGAACAAGAGGCCATAGATTCATGGGTTCAAATCCTCACCCTTAATTACACTAACAATATTTTTAAAAAAATCATTTCCGTCTTCAAGTTTCCAAATGTTTAATTTTAGTCTAATGACTATAGCGTTGGTTTATTTTGTTCATAAAATTTAAAAAATTAAATTTTAATTTCTTGACTTAAAAAAAACAATAATAAATGGTCACCAACATCAATAAAGAGTTTAACTTTCTTTTAGAATTGAAAGAAAAAAAGAAAAGAAAAAAACTATTCAATGAGTAGGAGCTTTTTAATTTACCTTTCAAGAGTTATGCTATGGAATATTAGATAGTGTGGACATCCATCTCAAAATCAATTGGTAATGAGAGGAGTAGTCCACTTATCTTATAAAGACTAGGAGATATCCTCACCTTATCAATGTGGGATTCTCAACATGCCTCCTCGAGATTATGCCTCTTTTGTGCTATCAATCTTGAATCAGATCTCAATTTCATTTTATTGGATCGAATACCAGTTTGGGCTTTATGGGCTCTGATGCCATATTAGATAGTGTGGACATCCATCTCAAAACCAATTGGTAATGAGAGGAGTAGTCCACTTATCTTATAAAGACTAGGAGATATCCTAACCTTATCAATGTGGGATTCTCAACATGGAATAAGCTTGCCATTTTTATTCATCACCTCTCTTCTATGCAATTCACCAATAAATTTATGTATTCATCTCAACATTTTTATTAGCCTGAGGTGTGAATGGCATAAAGAAACAAGAGACTATTTTGAAATAGCATGAACATGAACAATGTGTTCAGCACGAAGAGTCTTGGCCAAGACATACTGACCCTCAATAAATTTTCCCTTGTCAATGGACTTTCTTGGAGAAGACAATAATCAACATAGAATTGGATTATAACAAAAGTATATGTAGTCAAGGCATTGATAGAATAATACTCTATTTCGAATAATAGAGGCTTATAGTGAAATATCACCACAGTAACGCACATCAACTCGCTTCTTATCAAATAATACAATAACAGACTAGATCGGTTCAAGATAATCAAAGGTAGATTGATGAAAGCAAATATGAACAAATGTATCAGAATTGAGGATCCAATCACACATAGTTGAGAACTAATACATTCGAAGCCTTAATATCAGTTTCTATAGAAGAAAATATCAACTGAAGCATGTAAAAAAAAAAGTAAAACATTGTGCAAAAGGATCATCGGATGAAGAAGAATGGACGATAACGTTAGCATCAACAATTTCTTGATTAACATTCGTATTAGTTGGAGCCTTATGAGTCCAAGAAGATCCAAAGGTAGGTTTGTAATGCCTCACATCTCAGAAATCTAGGTACTTTATCTCGATCACTGTTTGTAGTTTTTCGACAACACAATAAAAATAATATAAGAATGTGATGCTATGCTTCTGGTTTTGTTGTAGCGAAACTTGATCTCAATGTATTGTGCGTGTGTGTCTCAACCCTAGAATATGCAAGTGTACACAGTCCTGTTGTAGCAAATTTTAAAGTAAGTAAAAGTCATCTCCGCAGGGATTAGTAATTAACAACATGCTTAGATGAAGTTAGAGAGTCATGTAACGAGGGAAAATTGTTGTGATGGAGCTACAACTAAGTTTGCTAAAGCGAAATAAGTTTTCTTAAGCGAAATAGATGCAATGCTCAACTGACAAAATAGGAAAGATGCTAAGAATAATGAAGCTAACTTTAATCGGGTTAAAGGCATCGGAAGGAGACTAGGACTTTTCAGAGTATTATGCTAGAGCGAAATGACATTATGCTAAGAAGCGAACTACTGATGGCTCAACTCTTGGCTCTCTTGAGCTCTAGAAGGGCTCTCTCGAGCATTAGCTAGGTTATCTCAAACTCTAACAATTTAAACAACCAATTAGCATTAGGAAGAACCTTATCTCTAAGTGTTCTTAAAATGCAAGTAAACTTAACAACCTAATGTATGACATGCAAGTTCACTCTATTTTTATTCTCTCGAACACAAAATAGAGTTCATACAAATAGTTAGCTAGACAAATTATTCAAGTTTAACACAACATGCATTGATAGTCGACATCTTGTGTAAGAACCTAACTCTAAAACAGTCATAAAAGCGGTTCTTACTCAGCATGCATGAAATTAAAACCGTTAAAGTAGAAGTAAAGCATGAAAGGAAACTCAATCAATTTATAAGGAAAAGTAAACAGTTCAAAACCATAGGTAAAAACCAATACAGTTGAGCCTCTGGCCAGAGATTATTAAAACAGATTCAAAACATAAACCGTAAAATGTAATGGGACTCAGTCCCTGACTACATGCTGAACAAATGACAACAAACAAATAAAACAGGACAGCGGACTCCCATGATCCATCAGCTCCTCCTCTAGCCGTCCCAGTGCTGTCCCAAGTTACCTGGTAGAAAACCACAGAAAATAAGGGCGAGTACAAAGACATTCAGTAAGAATCCCCAGTCGGGGTACAGTACGTCAAAACCACATCATCTAGCATCCTAGCATACAAGCAATACAGTTTACCAACCAGTAGCAGAAACTTAAGTTATCAATATAACTCCCAATCTTGAGAGTCTCTAACTCTCGGCTAGGTGATCAGCTTTCTAACTGATCCTGGACACAAGGGTGAGTCCCTAAGTGTCTGGCTCTAAACAGGAACGGATGGTGTACTGACGACATTAGCCCGAGGGAGCCGTCCTCTCGACATCTAATGCGTGTGCACGCACACCGCATGCTGCTGCAAATCAGGTAAATGTAGGCCTACACAAACTACACCGATTCAAGTACGCATGCCTAACTAGACTCGGAATGGTGTCCACTGATCCACAGCCTGTGGGAGACCCTCGGCACCCAACTGTGTCCCAAGGTAGGCTTACACCAAGGGAATGACCTTGCTTTAGCAGGCTACAGACTAGGCTTATGTCGGAGTGGTAGCTACTCCACAACCGACTATATGGGGGGCGGAACCTGTCCTCGCTGGTCCTGAATTGGTGGGGACAGCATACATCGTGTCCGCTCCCAGCCTCTGGATGATGACAACCTAACAAACTCTAACTCAGAGTGGAAAGGACTAGATTCTAAACAGCAACCAACAGTCATCAAACATGTATAAAAGGTATCCTAGCAGGATACTACGGTCTCAAGTTACAACAATTCTACATGCCAAGCCCTAATAGGTCATTCACAAGGTATCAACATAACATGATAGTATGTGCAGTCAATACGTCCAAACATCATAAGAATCTATCCACTAACACATGCTCGTAATACAGTAAGGCAAGCAGGCAAACATACAATCAATGGAAAATACGCAGGGTCCACACAACCCACGACAAGGAACCCTTACCTGAAATAAATGGAATAACAATAAAGATGCTCCTTGAGCTGCAGATACCAACACGTAGAGAATACAACCTAACAGTAATAATATACAATTAATATCTACACAAATAACCATTTATCTCGTCTAACAAAACCAACAGGGCTCGGGAACAGAAGTTACCTAAATTGACGGCAGGCTCGGCCACACAAGCTCTCTGTTGCGGAAAGGACGAGGCTCGGCTAAGCGACAGGGCTGGCTGCGGGAGTGAGCGTATGCGAGCGGGGCGATGCAGCTGGCTGGGCGGCTGCGCAGAACGTGCTATGCAAGGGTTGCGTGCGGCTGGTATGGGTGGAACGGTGAGGCTGATCGGTGCGGCACGACTTGGTGAGGTGATGCTCTCGACAGCTGCCCGGGCTTAGTGATGGCGATTGGTGATGAGGGATTGACGAAGGTAAAGAGGGAGATGGATCGAATGAGAGGAGGAAGGGGGAAAGGGATTTTCTCTTTTTTTTTTTTTTTATTCTCTGATTGAAAGATCGATCTAAAATCAATCCCTCTTTTCCTTTCTCTTTTAATTAATTCTTTTAACCAAAAACTCCTTTTTAACAAAACAAGACCTTTTCCTCTAAATGCTGAACTAACCCCCAAGCACCTGAAATCACAAAAATAGCCCAACTGAGTAAAATGCAGAAACAGCCCTGAAGCTCGATAAATTACCGAACTAACCCCTAAAGCTGAAATTACCAAAATGCCCCTCAAGGCTAAAACTGCCATAAAGGCCCAACGAAACAACCGAATTAACTAGCAAAAATACCTGGGGAATCGGGATAAAAACCTGGGCCGTTACATCTTGCTACCTCTTTGCTCAAGCGAAATGCTCCTACTCGCCTACTTCCTTCCAATGATAGACTTAGCTACTCATGATGATAAATAGATTCAAAGCAAAGTAATAAACAAAGTTCATCTTCATCAAATAACAAAATAACAACGTTTGCTTACAAAAACTATGCTAAAGCAAAAATAAAGCAAATACAACAAAAAAGGAAGCAAAGTTAAGAAGAAACCTGGTCGGAATCACTAAAGCAGCAACTCTGAACTTAGCTCCAGCTATGCTCTACAACTCCAGCTAACTACGACTATGCTAAAGCAAAACTACTTAACAACTGGAAATGGAAAAACAACTAAAGCTACGAATTAATGTTAAGGAAATGACAAGAAAATTTGATCGGAAAGAAAGCTTGACGATGATCCCTCCATAAAATGGAGGATCCGTCTAAGGAATGGAGGATGCCTTCAACAAAGACGAAGGGCTGCTTTTATATTGCTTCCTTTAACGACAAGATCTGACAATCTCTGCTCCACCCTCTGCCAACTCTACTCCACGATCTGCGTTGTCCCCTCTATACGACTTCTGACACTTTCTGCTCCATGATCCGCGATCACGACCTTTTTCAGAGCGGACAAAAAGCAATGACTGCGATTTAATGTCTTTGCTTGGATCTTTGACACGAGTTTTTAACTTTAGATATTTGTCCGAACATCCCACTCACCAGATTCCACTTCGCTTTAGTGGAGTGGGGTGTTTTTCCTGGACTGCTTCGCTTTGTCTTTGCTTGAGCGAGGTTTTCTTTTAACAACTTCACATTTAAACTTGAAATTCACACATTCATGCGCTTTTGCTACAACAAACCTCTAAAATATTATCGTAAACAGAAAACTATAGGATTTTATATTTCGCTCAAATAATTATGCTAAAACGAACTAAATTAGCAAATTCTTCTTATGATATAGCAAAGTTTCCTGCAAAATACATCTATACTTAGCCATAAACTCTCAATTCTTGAGAGTTATCAATCCCTCTGAGTTTTTTTTATGAGTTTTATTGCATTTTAGTTCACAAGGGTATTTTTGTAATTTTTTACCGCACGGGCATTTTGGTAATTTCAGGGTTTAAGTCAATTTATGCCTTTATTTATCTAGATTTTTTTTAAAAATTAATAAATTAGATCTCCTTGGAACAAAAGCATTATCAACGACCTTTCTTTCTAGAACGAAAGCACTCTGATAAGGAGAAATTAAATCTCCCCAAATTTTGCAAAGACTAATGAGACGATAATCTTTTAGCTCACTAGTATGGGGAAATTTAGGGTTTAGAGTAATAATTGTCTTGTTTACAAACAAACCTTCAACACATTTTTACCCATTGTTGCCCAAAAATTTATGTAGAAAAACATAGTATACCCATCCAACCATAGCGCCTTTAAGGCCCCCAGACCTCGAAAAGCTTCCAACACCTCCTCTTTTGAATGCCTTCATGCTTAAAGGGTAGGAAAAAGCAAAAGTTGGGTATGCACCCTTAAACTGGACATGAGCAAGTCTTATGATAGAGTAGAATCCTGATTAAATATTATTGATGTTCGAAGAGGCCGGATTAAACCCTTCACGACTCACGAGGATTGAGGCAGGGAGGCCCTTTATCTCCCTATCTTTTTCTCTTATGTACGGAGGGCGTGTCAAGGAATCTAAACTGTATGGAAGATTCAAAGAGTGTTACGAGTCTAAGGATGGCTCATCGGTCTCCCTCAATCACCCATTTATTTTTCGTCAGTCTCCCTCAATTTCAAAAGGAAGCTAATGCAATTTTGGAAGTGCCGAAAAGGAATACTATTTTAATTAGACAGGTGATTAATTATGAGAAACCAACCGTATGTTTCAGTCCAAAGGCTATAGGTGAGGGAGTGGTAAAAGATCTTATGGTTCAGTGAGTGGATGGTCTCATTTTAAATATTTGGAGATCCCAGTCACTTTATATTTTTCGAAGAAATTTTCATTCAAGTTCTTGAAAGGTTTTGTGGAAACTCTTGTTTAATTTGAAGCACAAGAAGTTTTCTATCGATGGGGAGGAAATTTTAATTAAAGAGTATAATTTGGGTGCAGCCCTGCCAATGCAGTTGCTGGCATGGCCTTATATCAGCCACAATTTTTTTTTTTTAAATTAGCCACAAAAAAAAAAAAAAAAAAATTTGTGGCCCAAAATGTGTTGCATTTGGCAGGGGTCGTACTCTTAATTAAAGCACTACTACAAGTTTTGCCTACTTATTCCATAAAATTTTTGAAATTAGGAAAGTCGATCATTCAGGACTGTCAAGGCATAATTTCATGATTATGAGATTTAGAACAACTATTTAACCAATCTCTAACGGGAAACACTGTTGGTGTTTGTTGATGGAGTCGGAGTCTGTTTTAGCAAAGGGTTTTAAAGGGGAAATGTTTCTATTATTCAACTTTAGTTTTATGGAGGCTAAGCTTGTCTGATTGTGTGGAGCTTGCAATTGATATAATTTTCCAAGAAAAATTGAACTAAAATCAGATGCCCAAAGAGTTATTCAAATGTTGAATAATAAACTAACCCCTACATCTAAAGTTGGATATAGTAGAGGAAACTAGATTCAATATCAGCTTCAGTTAGGAAGAGGGTTTAACTCCTTCCTTGTTGTTTATGCACGTTTCAAATTCCATCATTTTCATTATTTAACCCCATTTTTAGTCACTAGATAAATTATTTTGAAAATGAAATGTATTATTTGCACAAAAAAAATCAATATTTATTCAACATTCTTAAATTAGAACTATATCAATATACTTAATTTTCAATACATAATTATATCAACATACACGGTACATCAAATAAAATAAGAAAAAATTCACTTTTTTTTTTTTTTTTAATATATGTGACTGTTCAAATTAGTTTGGGCACACTTCGACTATTGTCGATGGAGTAAATGACCGTCATGAATTAAACTCATCACCTTTTAGCTACCTAAGACTCTCTTGACATCTAGAGCAACTCCATAAAGGTTTGCTTGTTAAAGAAAAAAAAAACGAATGTTAATTTATTCTAATTATATTCAATATTAATTATAAGTTTTAACAAAAAGACTTTTTTTTTTTTTTAATTGTAAGAAAAAAAATTTCATACTTATAATAATATGCACCTCAAATACCATTTATCATAACTCATAGTATAATAATTTTGGTCCAAACGCACCATTTTAATTACCTTATATTTATAATAACTCAATTGTTACCTCAAATACACGCTAAAGTTGTGTTTCAGGTGGGTAAAAGAGAGTATAGTGGAAGGAAGTGGAAGATTAATATTAGTTAGGGTAATTAAATACTCTTTTGGGATCAATGTTAGTAGTAGTTGTGGTGATTAACTACTCATTTGAAGATTTGTGTTAGTTGTGATTTAATTTTTAACTACTCATTTGAGAATTAATGTTAAATAGGGTGATTAACTACTTGCTTATTCATTAAAAAAAAAAAAACTACTTGTTTATAGATTGATGTTAGTAGTAGTTTGATAATTAGCTACTCTTTTGTAAACATGTTAAGAGTGTTTGAGATCAACTTCTCGTTTGTAGATGGATGTTAAAAAAAGTTTGCTTTATGTTTTTATATTTCTACATTCGGGGGCTAGAAAAGTACAAACTTTAAAAAAAAAAAAAAAAATTATGAAAAAAGTTAAATAAAAATTTGAGAAAGTAAAATTAAAGGAAAATATGTTAGTTGAAGAAGGTAAATTTTAAAAAGTTAAAAACTCAATAAATAATATATTAAAAAAGGAAAAAAGGTATGGTAAATATCATCGATGGAAAGAAGTCAAAAAAGTGTGAACAACAAATGCTGAAAGTCCATAAACATGGAGGACTGATTGAAGACACAGACCTTAAAAGTATGCTCTTGAAGTCTTAATTTAAGATCTGCATCATTGTGTGGTCTGAAATATATCCAGGTACTACACTTTAATTCTAAATGATCTATTGATAAGAGGTCGTTTACCAGACGCCCAAACAAAGGGCGAGAGAATTCAACTTCTTCCACTCCTCTCTTATACCAAAAAGAATTGTTTAAACTTGGAGTGGGAAGAAGTTATTTTCTATCCTAAAACCTACAATGAGTCTTGGTGTACTTGAGAAGCCTATAACTGCCTACACAAGTTATCACAATCAGATCATCCATTTCTTGAATCTTTATGAGACATATGCAAGATTCATGATCATCAAAATGTTATCAAATAATTTTTCTTTGGATAAGAGCAATTTCATTAATAGATGAAATTACAATATAGAGATATATATTACTAAAGATCAAATAAGCAATCTCTAGTAATTAAGTAAAGTTCCATAGCTATAAGAACAAAATAGAGGACTAAGTTACCCAATAATTAATAAATTTTCATGAGAATGAAAAAAATCCTTGCTCCAACTATAATTATAACATTTACATTTATCAAAACATGGAGGGAATATGATATTATTCAGTGAGGAGCGGTGCAAACAAATTAGCAGTGATCAAACTGAGCTCCCCAATCTTCCAGTCAAACAAATATAAAAGATCCCCTTGGTTTGATTCGATAACTAATTTGATTAACTCTGGATCGTTCATATACTTTATCCATAATAGTATACCTAAAAAACAATATTTTCTTGATATCTAAATGGAGTAGAGTCAAATGTGGATGAGAGTAGTCAATATATTAAAAAAAAATACACGTTAAATATATATGATTCAGAGAACGAATGCAAAATCTAGTCATTGCCCAAATCAGGAAGGCGAAAAGATTCATTGCGTGGGTTTAGTGGGGATGTTCTTGCCATCTCAGTTGAACAATTAAAAACATAGTTGGATTGAAATAACTAACATTGTAAGGTACATGACAGATGATCTCCCATTACAACCATTCAACCATTCGTTTCTGAATGCACAAACAAAATAACCGGGGGATACTAATATATTTTCATGATATAAAAAACAATTAACAGGAAATGATCTAACCATTACTATGGAAAGATCAAGTACACTGACAGCCTAAGTGACTTCACTATGGTCATCTACATCTTCACTCATCATCGTCCTCCTACAAAATCCAAGGTAGACTAGGAAATGAATCGAGAGCTCAACCAGACATTTACATTACAAAATCTGAAGTTACTAGAAGCTAACAAACTACCTCTTCACTGCCCTCGTCCCCTTCCTCGTCATCATTCACCTCAGATGTTGATTTCTCAGATTCATCCTCTTCAGCAGCATTGGCTCCACTAGCCTGAACCTCACGTGGGAATGAAAATTGAATTCACATAGTAAAATGAAGCTGCAATTTAAATGCATAATCTTTTTCAAGGGAGATATACCTGCTTCTTGTTGTAGGCCTTCATATTCTTCTCATACTCAACCTTCCTCTTGTCAGCCTTAGCAATGAAAGGTGCTTTTTCCTGATATTATAAACGGTAATTCAGACAGAGTTTATAATACCAGGGGAAGTTTAAGAAATACTACGATGGCTAATATCACGTACAGCAGCTGACATCGATTTCCATTTCTGTCCAGCAGCTTTACCAACCTGATTGTACCATTTTGCAGGTCAATTATCAACGTTCATCTCTATCAAACAAATATGAAATGGAGACAAATGCTAAAATAAAGACTAGTACAGAGACAAATTAGCTTACAGCAGACACTGCTTTGTTATTAGGATTCTCCTCGTTGAACTTCTTCCTAAACTCTTCCCTTTAATTGTCAAGGAAATGCAACATGACAAAACACACAGATCAGAAAGGTAATTGATTTACAGGAACAAAAGTACTACAAAAGCAAAATACACATAAATTACATTTATCTTTGAGTGTTTAATCATCCGCTAAAATTCAGTCTAAACAACGTATTTGTAATGATTTTTTTTTTTGAAACAAGGTAACCACGCATGTCCCTAGACCAGACACCAGGAGACATCGAAAGAATGGAAACACAGGAGGTGTTTACAAATTATTGTCACATGTGAATTTCAAACCTGGAACTTTGAGGAGCATATTTCAAAACCCAAGCCTTGGACTACTATACCACCCCTTGTGGGCGTATTTGTAATGATTTCAAATTCCTATTAAAAAAATTGGATTTTTAACATTTAAACCAGCCAAAAACGCCCGTTTCACGCTTGTCCAAGAGGCAAAAAAAAAAAAAAAACGAAAAACAAGTTCAACTCTCGACCTTGTTGTCACAGTTCTCAACTCTACAACCGTCCAAATGAAAGAATTTTCAGACAAGCAAGTAATTCATAATCAAATGGCAAATTAAAAAAATAAATTACATGAAAACGAAGAAGGCACTGGCGGGCCTCTTGGGTTTGTTAGGATCTTTATCTGCCTTCTTACCCCCTTTCTTGCCCGCGTTGGCAGGAGCCTTCCTCACAGCAAGCCTGCGAAGAAAAAAAAACAATTAACAAAAACAAATTAGACGGTCAACGCCTACTTTTACACAGGTAATTCACAACAACGAAGCTTCCTAGATCTATGACCGATCAAAACTATAAAACAAGCAAATGAAAGGGAGAAAAAAAAGCACGAAAGAAACAGAAAACTCACTTGGCATCTGCTTTCTTCGACTCCGTCTTGGATTTACCGCCTTTCATGTCGAATCCTGCAGTAATAAGATAGGATCGGCAACGATGAAGCTAAGCGACGAACAAAAGGAGTGAAAAAGCGTCAGAAATGGAAAGAAAGCGATGAAACGTACCGATGGAAGGATGCCGGGTTAGGTTTAGGGTTTGAGTATGGAGGACGAGAACAGAAGCTGGTTGTGAGAGAGAGAGATAAAAAGGGGGTACGAAAAAAGGGACCTGAGGGAGTAAAATAAGGATAATTGAGACCCTTTTTTTGAAAGGGCAAATTGAAATTCAATTGCTCAACAAATAAAGGGCAGGGATTTGGGACTCTATAATTTATTTCCAGCTCAATAATCCGCGCCCTCTTATTTCATTGGTCCACGTCATCAAGATTCCTTTGGTCTTCCCCATCTCTCCGCCTCTTTGTGTTTTCTCTTCCTAAAATTTGTTGGCGGTGCGACTCCCGCGGGGAAGACCATCTCTCAGAGCCTGTCGTTTCAGATTTGGGCCTTCAGCATTAGCCCACTTTCAAATTTAATTCCCAAAATAACATTTTATTTTATTTTTTTATATTTTCTTTTAAAAAATTCTACTACCATTGGAATGGAAAATTCAAATGCCTATTGGTTATTGGTTATATAATAATGTCGTTGAGTTATTCTTTTGTTTTTTTTTTGTTGCATTCCACTCTCAAATGTTAAATCTAAGTATTTATATTAAATTAATTATCATGAAGTGACTAAGCGTGTGTTTGGGGAAAAAAATGATAATGATTATGGGAAGAATGAAAATTAGTAAGAGAATATGAAAGTGAATGATTATTTGTGTTTTAGGTGAAAAGAATGATTATGGGTGAATGATTATTTGAGTTTGGGTGAAGGGAGTGATTATGGAAAAAATAAAATAATGGATATGATAAGAGTGAAAAATAATGATATGATGTATAAAAAGTTGTTGGAGAAAGAATAAAAGTAATTAGGAGGAGAATTAAAAAATATGATTTTTGGAAAACGTGGTTACGAGGAGGAATGATTTTCGACGACTGAAACATAAGGAATCATCCTCATTCCCATTATCTTTCTTATTCTTGGTGGCCCAAACACACTTTTAGTGGTCAATAGAGTCTTGGGAGGTAAGAGGTGATAAGTTTAATTCATGGTGTCTACCTATATAAAAATTAATTTTCTACAGATTTCCTTAACATTTAAATATTGTACGGTTTGGTGCTATATCTCGTGACATCAGTCGAGTTGCACGCAATTAATATTGAACATAATTAAAAAAAAATGAAAAAATAATTTTTTTTTTCATATTCTATTTCACTTATATATTGATGTAGTTATGAATTAGAAATTA
>JBBMKA010029230.1:0-25034 GCA_037833695.1 Sechiopsis laciniata
AAATAAAATAAATATGCATATACATATAATATAAATAATTAAATAACATAATAATTATGTTATAGATAAAAAAAAAATTAAATAAAATAATAAATTCGGGTTGGTCGGGTTGAGTTGAGTTAATTTCAGGTCAACCCTTGACTCAACCCAACACATGAAAATTTCATAATTTTGGACCCAACCCAATCCATTTATGTATTTAACCCAACCCAACCCGTCAAATTGAGTTGGGTTGGTTCTGGATTCTCAGGTTGTCAGGTTATTTGTGCACCCCTAAAAATAAGTATCAAGCATTTTTTTTAATACTCTGTCCAACATAAACATTCCATATGTAGAATGCGAGATAAATGAAGCAATCTAATTTATATTATTGAACTTATTTCAGGTTACTCAATAAATTTAGAATATATGGTTAATTAGTTAACACCATGAAAACCGATTAATTAATAATTTAATAAAGAATTAACCTCGAAGAATGATTTTTATTTTTTTTATTTACGATATCATAATTTAATTATTTATTATTTCATGTTCATAATGTTTTGTAATTAATTTGAATATTAGTAATTGTTTAAAAATAAATTACTACTATTAAATTAATGATCATTGATCTCATAATCATTGTCCGCATCTCAAACACACGAAATCGTTTTTTATAATAACTTTCTGCATCTCAACGTAGGTAATTATTATTTCCGTAATGATTATCTGCACTTCAAATAGAGGTAGTCATTATTTTTATAATCATTATTTCTATATTCTTTCTTTAATTCTTGTTCCTTCATAATTATTCATCTTCTTATTCTCAAGAGTAAAAAACACTCCTAGGTGAATTGATAAATGCTCATTTTTTCTATATTTTTTCTATATTCTTTCTGCATCCCAAAGTGAATTAACATGTCTACAATACTTACAAATTCGATCACAACTTGATTTTTTAAAGGAAAATTATAATGGATGACCTATTTTAACAAAAATAATTACAAATATAGTTAAATTTAAAAATATTTGCATCTATAGTCATAAATACGATTCAATCTTTGTATTATTAATACAATATTATTTATTATTAATACAAAATTATGTATTATTAATACATTATTATATGTTATTAATAGAGTATTGTGTATTAATACAACATTATGTATTATTAATACCTACGATTATGATAGCTATTTTTTTTTTAAAAAAAAGTGATCACATTTGTAATTATTTTCTGAATTTGACTAATCTTGTAAGTTTCTCACTGGGTGTGCCAATTTGTTCACACGAGATTTTACTGCGAAATATAAAAGCAAAGCACGTGTAAATGAACTTTGAATTTTATTGATTTGAATATGTGCGTGTGTTACAATCACTAATGTTTATCCTCTGATTCTTTCTCTCGGGAAATGAACTTTGAAGATGTTGATCTGAGGGCTTGCGAGCTTGTTCTCAGATGGTGGTGATTGAATCTTCAACTTGTAAGTGAAGAGACGATCGATTTGTTGGAGCCTTTCTCGCTGAATGTTCTAAATTATTAAGCTTGTTTTAGAATTCTTTGACTCGTTAACGGATCTTGAAGGCTTCTGGATTTGAAATGCAGGATGCTCTAAATTCTCTCGAAGTTTATGAGTCTCAAGTTGAATGCTTTTTTTTTTTTTTTTTTTTTTTGCAAATGAGAGAAAGCTCTCCATTTATAGAGCATTCTTGGCCTCGTGGGCTTGGGCCTCACGTGGCATTTGGGTTTGGGCTTTGTGGACTTCATGGACTTTTGGGCCTAACCATTAGACTTGGGCCCTAATGACCTTTGGGCTTGACTATATGGATTCGGGTATTGTTTAATTTGGACCAAAATTCTAAATAAACCAATCTTTAGTCCATTTAACTTTAGGATAATTCTAAATTTGTAAATGACCCCAAAGTCGATTAAATTTTGTCATAAATTTTGTACATGACGTGACAAATTCTTATTGGTCGATATTTCTCGGTCAACAATAGTTTTATTGTTGTAGGTGGGTAGTTCATTCCTCTCACACATTTGTTCTAAATGCAATTTTAACAATAGTATATCAGCATTCATTCAAAATTTATTTGAAGCAGGAATAAATTCAATAGAGATGAGATATTCTAAATGTAATTTTAATAATAGTAGATGTATTAATAGTATATCTTTATTCTTAAAAAACTATTTGTAGTAAGAATAGATTCAGTTGAGATAAGGTGGGACATGTACGAGGAGCTAAAAGGGATTGAAGCCCGTATTTCCATCTCAACGAATAATTTGTTTGAAAGGATCATCCTTGCTTTTATTAAAGTTAAAAAATATTTGTATTTGTATTTGTAATTATATTGATATTGATATTTGTATTTATATCATATTTTTATTTTTATTTATAGATTTAGTTTTTATTTATTTTATCTATTTCTTAATTTTATAAATACGTGTATTTATATTTTGAAATTTTTGAATTTTGAATTTTGTAATTTTTATCATATATATTTTATATTTTATAACTCATTATTTTGAAAAAAAAAAGAAAAAAAAAAAAAAAGAAAAAAAAAAAAAAATATATATATATTAAACGCTTATCAAACACATTCTTGTTTCTTATTCTAAAAAAAAGTAGAAACAAGAACTAAGAAACGAGAAACAAGATCGTTACCAAACGAGCCATCAGTTACTAGTCCACTGTGTGTTTGATTATGTTGCGTCAAGTTTCTTATCCAATGATCATTACACAGCATGATAGATATCCTTTTAAGTTGAAGAATTTGTAGTTGAATGCATTGGATTTCTAGTGTCTCAAGTAGGGGTGATCTCAGTTCAATTTTTGTCAGTTTTATACCAAACCGACAACCGAATCGATATCTTCGGTTTTTCAAAAAATGGATTCGATCCAATGTCCAATTAAGTATAAAACCATTGTTTTGACTTTTTATTGGTTCGGTTCAATTTTGATTTGATTTTTGGTTTTCTAAATGTCCATATTTGTTTTCTAGGTTATGCAACTATGTCCTTGAATTACTAAAATTTCCCAAGACAGATAACTTCCGCAAAGAAAATTTTAATAACAATTCAAATGAAAATGTGTATGAGCCACAAATTGAAAGAGTATAATGAAACAAAACTCATAACCTAGGTTTTTTTATGGCCATTTAATACATCATTTTCATTGCAAAAACAAAAAATTTAAACTGTACAAAAGTTCAAACCTTCACAAGCTATGACACATTTTAGAAATAATTTCTCAAAATCTATATTGCAATACAACAACAAAAATTATTCAGAAGATCTAGTTTTGCTGAAATAAACAACAGAAAAGACTCCAAAGGAGACGTGCTTCTTTATTAAAACAGAGACAAAAAAAGGTCAGAATAGTCCATAAAATCATAGTGAAAAAATAAATGGTAGGGACGCCAACACAATTTTAAAAAATAAAATACAAAATTGTTATGAAAAGTGATCTAAACTTCAAAATTTCAGCATGGCTTGCTCTGTTCTTTTGGAACAATATGTCAGTCACGATAATGAGGAATTTAAAGAGAACCTAAGTCTTTGGGAAAGTTTGAAAACTGAAGAGAGAAGGAAGTTTTATATCAAGGTTATAAAAGATGTGACAAGACCTTCTAGAGTTGAGCTTAAGAGGAAAAATTGATCTAGAAGAACAAAATGCTAATAGGTAGACCACACATTACTCGAGACGAGCAATGATTCAAGTTTGGTGGTTTGATAGCTCTCAAATAGAGCATAAATTAGGGTACTATATTCAGTATTTTTCTAAGGTTTAAGGGATATAATTAAATAGTTAAGAGAAAAAAAGCGAGTAAAACCATTAGAAGTTGCACGCATCCACTATTAAGCATTAAAAAGGTTAGCATTGCATTTTTAGCATGAACGGAAGAATAAATTGCGCTAATATACATTAATACAATGCAGAGGTGCTAAACTAAGATGCTGAAGATATGATCTTCCACCGAATGCGAATAGAGAGACAAAAACGGTATAACGCATTCATGAGACAACTACGTTCGAAGAATCACGCCAACAAGGAAAGAACAGAGAATCAATTAGCATTGAATCCGACACAATCAAGGAAATTCCAGCATAAATAAAGAAATCAAGCATTGATGGAGACATTCCAGAATCATCTGAACTTACTCACCAAGTAATTTGGTCCTATTTAAGGAACATAAGAGGCCAGAATGAAGAATTTGATCTGTGGGCCGGGAGTCACTTCACCTGAAGGAACCCACCGTTGAAAAGGACAATCAGAAGGTGTTCATGGAATCCATTGACAAAGGAGCTGCCCATCTACAACAAGCGCACCATTTCATTGTTTTATTTCTTTATGTAGTAGAAGTAGTTGTAGCCTAGACAATTTCGTAATGATATTTAAGTATTTGAAGTTTATTTTTTCTTACAACATGTTTTTGTAATTTAAGGCATTGGATGGAATTTGGTATGTAGATATATGTTAGGATTGCGGGTGATTAAATTTTAGGATGTTGCATTTTTATACTAAGTATGTGTCGAGTAGCTATCCATGCATGCTAACCTCCAATGAACTCGGAAGAGGAACTGGTGGAAGACCCAACAGAATACTTTAGGTCAATGCGAGGTCTCTCGCATGTTTAAAGAGTAAGGAATAACCTTATTAATGCATGCATTGCCCGGAACTCGGTATGAAGAACCGCAGCAGAAGCTGGGTTTGACATAAATCAATGAATGCAAAAGCATTCGTTAGAATAAGAAATCGTGAAATTTAACTCACCATTATAGCATGATTAACATCATTCGCATTTCACCTAAGCTATTTTTATTTTTCATATTTACAAAATTCAAAACCAAATCAACCAATAACCGAGTTTTTACTTTTCTGCATAACTCTTAAGTTAAAGGGCTTAGTTCTAGACATTAATTCATGTGGAGAAGGATAAAATAAATACTTATAACTTGCCGCGTTCGAATGTGTATACTTGCGCAAGACTGTGATTTTTAGAACATAGGTGTTGGCAATAACATCTTAACTTAGAATCAATCAAAAGAATAATATACATAGCGGATCATAAATTGCACCGGTCAAGTTTTTGGCACCGTTGCTAGGGATTGAATATTTAGAATTGAATTTATTAACTTAGGAGTAGTTTTTATTGATAAAAGTTTGCTCACTTTGTATTTCAGGGAAACTTAGAATTCAAAGCGCAACAACCTACAGGGAAAAAGTCCCAACGCATCACTGCAAGCAGCAACAAAAGATGGCCTACAATCACTTTGCGAGCCATTATTGGAACAATAATATCGCCCCTCCACACCCATATTATTATCAACAACCAAGCTATGTGGAGGAGCCATACACAATAAATTTTTACCCACCGTATCCTAACTGGGAAAATTAGCCATAATTTAGGGGTTATTAGAGCGATCTTTTTCAATAGCAAACTAGTCCACAAGAGGAATACAATACAATAGACTATACATGGGGATTTGGGCGTCATGAACTTGGACATCCTATGTATGAGTACGAACAATCTCTAGAGGATGCAAGGCCGACTAGTATAGTAATACAAGATACTCTACTGCAAGAAAACCAAGTTTGGATGGAAGAAAATGCTAATCCACCAACAACCCACATATCATAATGCAAGCATGAATTATTTTTGGAAAAAATGAACAGAGAAAGCGCAGCCAGAAGAGAAGTTATTAAGCGAAATAGTGCAATTTTGAAGGAAGAGATATTTGGGAGAGTGGCATAAAAGGAGATCAACTACGAGCCTACAACCTCGTTGGAAGACATCATGTGGGCCATAATCACCAAAGAGGAAGAAACCTTCACATTACTAGGGAGCCCAACAGAAGACAAAGAGCAGTGGATGCAAGATGAACAACTAAGAGAAGCATGGGAGAGGCTTACAGCTCCAGCAAATCCAGTAGAAGATAGGGAGAAAAAAGTTGTGAATAATAGAGGCAAAAGTTCCAATAGCGGAACTGTGCAAAATTTAGATGATGAAGGACAAAGAGAGGATCAAAATCTTCCACTACTCAGCTTTGCGGACGATGAACGTGCAGTTGCAAGCAAAGAAGATATGCCTCAACCTACCAAGGAAGAGGAAGAAATGGAATAACTGCATGACAGTATAAGTAGTTTTGGAAGCAGCGGAACACCAGCATTGGTGCCCGACGCTTTTGAGTTATCAATCCTACTAATGCAACATGAACTAACCAGTCGAGGAAGTGACATCAGGGCAACACAACTGAGCTTCATCCTGACGCTCTGCACCCTACTAAAATCGATATCGGTAGGGAGTAAACACACTAAGGCACATGAGGGGGTTAAAAAGGAGAAGGCAATCAAAGATGGTGTCGCTCCAAAATATATAAGTGGCCAAAGCACAAACAACTAGCATCGGATGGAATGTAACACGAAGGTTCCACCCAAAATATACAGCATTCCTAGAATGCGAATATCGATATTTATGACTTTGTGTGTTTTCTGCATTCATATTTTCGATTATAGGAATAAAATTTTTCCTTTATTAAGTTTTTCTTTGTTAGTGTTTTCCTTTTGTTAGTAGCAAATAAGGAATGATGTCGTAATTAGATGCGAAATTCTTTAGATTAAAACCTTTCTTTCAGCAGTAGTCATTTCCTTTTCTTGTACAAAGGGTTCAAAAATTCAAATTTTTCCAAAACATTACAAATACCCTTAGACGGAGAAGTGGAAACACACAACTTTCTATCTCGCAGCACAAGAGCCCTAGCAACCATCTAAAATCCTTACCCATTAGCCTAACTAATGACCCCAGGTCATAAATCATTTAGTAAGTCAGCAAAGGGTAAGGCAGTCGATGATTGAAAGCGAGTTCGAAACTCTACTTCTCTAAAAAGTGGAGTCAAGAAATTGTCTTCTAATGAATCGAAGTATGAGCATGAGAGAGTTCTCATTGGCCGTAGACTAGAAGCAGAAAGGTCTTCGACAAGAAAGTATGGAGTGGGAAGCCTTGGCGAACACATATTATGTCACTGTAAGTAGCAAAGATGAAACACCACCTGTCATGGGTAAAAAATAGATCACAACAAGATACATTGAGTTGGAGCACGAATTGGTAAGGGATTACTTTCGACAAAGAGCAACTCAAATAACAAGGTGCCCATCGAAGAGGAACCTATAAATGAAACAGAGGAATCTATTTAAGAAGATCCCAAGGAAAGAGAGCATGCGACGAGGAAGAAAGTTTAATAGGACAAGTGGAAGGAAAGAATGACTTAAAGGAAGGAGAAGGGCAAAGAAGGGCAAAAAAGTAGTCTCTAAAGTTTAACAACATCAGAATACAATCCATGAAGGCAAGAGTGTTGCCGAAAACTCTGAATGCTGAGATGATAAGAACCAAGGACAGAGCAGTAAAAGAAGGCGCAATCTTTGCGTCTATCAATGTAGAGAATCGTTACACATCACTGAAGAATAAAAGATTCTGGTGCGAGCAAGGAATAGAGAAAATCTCAAAGAAACCGCCAAGAGAATTGACACATTGGGATGGAAAAAGTATTTTAAGCCAGAGATGAATGCGAGACCAGAGTGGGTTCGGCAGTTCTATGCGAACATGAATGAAGAAAAACCCTTCTTCTCAAGGATTATAGGTAAAATGATTGACTGTTGTGCAACCGCTTAGAATCAAGCATTCGCACTCCTTGATGATTATGGAATAGATTGCTTGAAATTATTTGAGTCACCTATAGAGAAATTATTGCAAGAATTCCTAGAGGTAATCAAAGTAGCGGGAACAGAGTGGAATGATCCAACATCATTCCCATCCCATTGGGTCAGGTCAGATTTATACGATTGGCTTAGTTTCATTAAAACTTTGATCATACCATCAACTAATGTGACGTTGGTTAGAAGGGACCGAACATTGCTACTTTATGCAATCGAGAGTGGGAAGCACATCAATCTGGGCCAAATAATAGAAATGCAAATTCAGCTCTGCACTAAGAAGATGCGAGATAAAATGTCCTTCCCATTTTCTATAACACAATTGTGTATTGAGCAGGGTGTCAGACTTAAGCTTAGTGACGACGTCTTACACATTTGCTTCGTAATTCAAAATTCCCACAAGACTCAAAAGGGAACAACATGCTGAAAAGTTATTATCCATAGATAAGTTGGCACAAAGAATAGAGTAAGTCTTGGCTCAATTGCAAAGCTACTAGGCTTACGCAAGTAAGCGTGATGAATTAATAATGAAGGCAGCGGCAGCACTGGATGATTATTCCAAATGTCCAGAATTTCCAAAGCACTTGATGAATGCAGATTGTAGCAAAGGCAAACCCGAAGGAAATGCGAAAAAATAGATGAAAGTCTCGCTCTCTTAAATTTTTCTTTCCTAGCAATTACTTTTTTATTAACGCATGTGTTTCATTTCATTTAGGATGCGATTTCGTCTCTATTTTCTTATTTTAACCTTATAATAGAAATTCAACATTTTTCTTTGAAAGAACAACGCTAGCATTATTATTGAAATTTTAGATTTTGGTATGAATTTTTTTTTTCTTAGGAGAATTCTTAAATTCCCTTAGAATCAAACCTAGCAAGAAAGTAGTCATTATCGTGCATAACAGAAAGAACCAAAATCTATGGGGAAGTCCTAGAGCTTGAGATAGAGTATTTCACCGATGGAAATGTTTAAGTTTGGAGAAACTAAGCATCACCTTTATTGGAGACAATGAAGATTTTAAGTTTGGGGGTGAAGGCAAGCCCAGGGAGTGAATAGAAGAGAGAAAATCAAGTGAGTATGCTATGAAGTTTGAAAAAAAATTATCAAAATAAAAATCAACACATTCTAGACAAAATAAAGGCATAAAAGAGTAAATAGCCATAGAAATTCTCAGAGTATTCTGTTATCTACCATAAGCGCAAGCTTAGAAATTCCATTTGTTTAGATGAAATACTTTATGCTCAAGTAAATCTTCCTAAGAACTATGGAATTGTAGATATGAGCACAACCCAAAAGGAATGCGCAAAGCAAAAGTGGAAATCCTTGAGGGATCTAAGGACCTAAATAATGGTCTTGACATAATGCGTTGGGCAGCCTTAGTTATAGAAGTGGTTGAGTACAATAGATGGAGTAATGGAAAATAATTGTAATGAGCAAAAATTTGTCAGTCACGAACAATGAGGAATTTGAAGCGAACTTAAGTCTTTGGGAAAGTTTGAAAACTGAAGAGAGCATGAAGTTTTATATCAAGGTTATAAAAGATGCGATAAGACCTTATAGAGTTGAGCTTAAGAAGAAAAACTGATATAGAAGAACAAAATGCTAATAGGTAGACCACGCATAAATTATGGTACTATATTCAACATTTTTCTAAGGTTCAAGGGAAATAATTAAATAGTTAAGAGCAAAAATGCGAGTAAAACCATTAGAAGTTGGACGCATAAACTATTAAGCATTAAAAAGGTTAACATTGCGTTTTAGCATGAAAGGAAGAATAAATTTCGCTAATATACATTAGTACAATGCAGAAGTGTGGAACTAAGATGCTGGAGATATGATCTTTCACCGAATGCGAGCAGAGAGAGACAAAAGTGATATAACGCATACATGAGACAATTGCGTTCAAAGAATCACGCCAACAAGAAAAGAACAGAGAATCAATTAGCATTGAATCCAGGGCAATCAAGGAAATCCCAGCATAAATCAAGAAATCAAGCATTAGTGGAAACATTCCAGAATCATCCGAACTTACTCGCCAAGTAATTCAGTCCTATTTAAGGAACACAAGAGGCCAGAATGAAGCATCTGATGGGCTGATCAGGAGTCACTTCACTTAGAGGAATCTGCCATTGAGGAGGACAATCGGAAGGTGTTCGTAGAATCCATTGACAATGAAGACTGCCCATCTACAACAAGCACACCATTTCATTACTTTATTTCTTTATGTAGTAAGAGTAGTTGTAGCCTAGATAATTTCGTAATGATATTTAAGCATTTGAAGTTTATATTTTCTTACAACATGTTTTCGTAATTTAAGGCATTGGGTAGAATTTGGTATGTAGATGCATGTTAAGATTACAGGTGATTAAATTTTAGGATGTTGCATTTTTATACTAAGTATGCACGACTAGCTACCCACGCATGCTAACCACTAGTGAACTCGAAATAGGAACTGGCAGAAGACCCCGCAAAATACTTTAGGTCAATGCGAGGTCTCTCGCATGTTTAAAGAGTTAGGAATAACCTTAGTAATGCATGCATTGCCCGAAACTCAGTATGAAGAATCGCAGCAGAAGCTAGATTTGACATAAATCGATGAATGCGAAAGTACTAGTTAAAATAGGGAAGCATGAAATTTAACTCACCATTATAACATGATTATCATCTTCTGAATTCGCATTTCACCTAGGCTATTTTTATTTTTCATATTTACAAAATTCAAGACCAAATCAACCAATAACTGAGTTTTTACTTTTCTACATAACTCTTAAGTTAAGCTTAGTTCTTGACACCAATTTGTGTGGAGAACGATAAAATAAATATGTATAACTTGCCACGATTCGACTGCGTATACTTGCGCAAGACTGCAATTTTTAGAACATAAGTGTTAGCAACATCTTAACTTAGAATCAATCAAAAGAATAATATACATAGCCGATCATAAATTGCACTGGTCAGAGGCTAAATTTGATTTAGGGAGGGAAAATATGAGCAATAGCATAGAGAAAAGTAGAGAAAAGAGGATCCTCACGTAGAGAAAAGGAGAGGAGAGGCGAAAAAAGGAAAAAAACGTGTTATTAGGGTTTTTTTTTTTAAAATTTATTTATATAAAATTAGTTCGGTTCAGATGTCATTTTTTTTTATACAAACCGAACTGAACCAAAAAAATCAATTTTCTATCATTTTAAACCAATTAAACCAATTTATTTTTAAATAAATGAACCGAACCGATCCATTGGTTCGATTTGGTTTAATTAGTTCATGGACTTTTTTTACCCATAGTCTCAAGGTGGAAATGGCTTGTTTATGAATTCAAAACATACCCAAATGAGGTTTATGGACAAAAACTAAATATATAGAAATTGTTGAATCGAGGATTGTATTTGAAATTTCTGACAAAATTAATTTGATATCCCTTAGTTCTTTATACATCTAACACGCTTCGACTAATCTCATAACACAATCAACACAATCATCCGACTTATATGTTTGGTTGTCATGTAAAATTGTAAAAAACTAATTTCAATAAGTACGGTGGCTATTATCTTTAAGCATTTTGTGATTTTCAAGGCCCTTTGACAACTATCTAACCAACCCTTAATGGTAGGACCAAAACAAGATAAGTATAAGTACTAAAGTTTCAAGACTAATACAAGATTTTTATACTTCAAAATTTTTTTTCCCTTAAAGCTTTTTTTAAGATCTAGGGTTGATATAATGTGGCAGAAGAGTTTTCTTGGTGGCAACGCTTTGGTAAAAATCTCTCCAGCAAAGCTTCATCTACAGAAGAACCAGAGGCTTCTAGTGTTGGTTGGGGTGCGAGTGTTGATCCTACATCAATGTGGTCTTTACGTGGGGAGCACAGGTTGGAAATGGTTTCAAGATCTAAAATTGGAATGTTTTGGTTTCCGAGGGATTTTTCTATCTAATGGAACACGTAAGTTTCCCTCATGGTCTCATGGTCTTATGAGTTGTTAGTACTTCGAAGTTAAATGGAATATGTATTGATCATATGTATGGTTTCAAGCTAAGAATTCATCTGATAGTGTCTTCTGGTTGTACTTGTTAAAGCTCCTCTTATTAAGGCAGATAAAGGAAAAAAAGATTCTTATTAAAGAAATGGATGGTGAAAATGGAAGGCTAGTTGGTTGCAACAGATTAGTTTTAATTACCTGTGGCTTTAGGGACGACCACAAATTAGTTTTAATTACCTGTTGTAACTATCTGAAAATGGAAGGTCGGTCATTTTCAATTTTATTTCTTAGAAGTTATTGAGTCTTAGGTTAGGACTTTAATGGGGGATATAACACAAACAAGTCTTAGGTCCAAAACTAAGGTAATGAAATTCATAACCTTTACTCTTAAATCTGGATATGCAATTTTTACTACTTGATGTTTTGTTAGTGTTGGTTGATATAATTAAGAATCTTTCTTTTATGCTAAAAGTTATACTATTTTTGGTATTCAAGTTATACTCGATATTATCTTTCTTTACAAGTTCTACTATTAAACTTTCATCTTTGGATGCACTTGATTATTGATAGCTCTCAAACAAAAAACATTTTAGGCTATTATAGTTTAGATTATTCTAAGGATTAAAGGAAATAAACGGGCGATACTAGTAAATTACGAGTAAAATCCAATAGAAGTTGCATGCATTCATAATTTAGCATCTCAAGTGCAGTTTCGCGGTTTAAGTACAAATATTGCATAAATTGGGCCAAAACATTATGCAATGCAAGAATATGCAGAACTTTTACATTGGAAGGACGAATCAATGCGAACGGAAATCCACTAAGTGGAATCATGCATTTACAAGGAAGTTGCGTTCGAAGAATCACGCCAACAAGGAAACAAACAAAGAATCAATCAAGCAATTAAAAGAGCGTCAATCAAAGAAATCTCTGAGGAAATCAAGAGATCGTGCATTAATGAAGATTTTTCAGCTCACCTAAACTTGCTAACCAAGTAATTCATCTCTATAAATAGCAAGAGGAAAGCCAAGGTTCGGTGAGCTGGTCGGTTGGCCAAAAGCCAATCTTAAGGAAAAGTATCTGGTGGTGTTCATGGGAGCCGATGACAAGGGGACTGCACACTTTACAACTGTACCAATTCCAATTATTTATTATTTTTCTTAGGAGTAGTTTATAGTTATGAACATTTAGTAGTAATAAAATTGGCTGATTTTGTCTTTCTACTTGTGTTTATTTCTATGCTGTGCTATATGAGTTTTCGGTGAGGATTCATTTATAGAAGCATGTTAGGAGTGTAGGTTATTATGTTTTACACTGATGCATTTTTTATTTATTATACATGCGTCTATTAGCTACCTACGCATGTAGCCTACAACGAGTTCGAAAGAAGAAACTGCAGGATGATCCAGTATTTAGGTGAAAATCTTCTCACCATTCAAAGTGTTAGGAATAACCTTACTAACGCTTGCGTCGCCTTGAGTCAGTATGAAGATCACATCGGAAGCTGGGTGATGACTCTTAAATAGAGTCAGAATTATTGATACTCTTAGATCATTGTTTAAGTTTAAATCCAATGCGAGAAAGGTGAATATAATGAGAAAAATGTGAAAATAGCTAATGCTTAAACATTAGAGGATTAAATTGAGATATATGAATTATGGCATGGAAAATGACAGAATTAGCACACTTAGCACGTATTTAGCAAAACTTATGCTAATAAACTATTTTTACAGGAAAATGCAATGCGAAACGATGTGGAATTGAGAATCAAAACGCGCGATTGTGAGTAGAGCAACGTTCGAAGAAATTCCAAGGCGCCATAAATGAAAAAAAGGAAAGAATCAAATGAAAGTAAGATGTTGACTAACCAGATACTAGAGAGACAAATTACTGAAATCACGAGATTCTTGCCTTAAACACACAAACATAATTGGCGAATTCATACAAGGAAAGACATCGCGTCAATTGATCGTTGCCTATTCTAGAAGATTCAAAGGATGATTATATTGATACGTGCCTATTTTAGAAGATTCAAAGGATGATTATAAAAGAAGACCTCTGTAATAGGAAGAAGAGGAGAGAGGTCTAGAGAGTTTTCAAAACCAAAGAAAAAAGGGAAAAAAAGTGATTCATCTGATTTATAACGTAAGTAAAATGATGAATGACGCTTTGATAGCGCTAAATAATAGCACTATTTAAGTCTCTAAAACTGCGCTTTTACGAAAAAAGGGGCAAGCAAGTGAATAGCGTGAGAAGGAATTAACACAAACAATCGCTTTATCCGGACATGTATGCTAACAAAATTGTGTGACAAAATCTTTGCTAAATATGATCTTTAAGATGCAAAATGCGCGTATAAGTACGGAAACTAGCAATTAAGCATAAATCTGCTGACATGTCTTATGTTTGCAGGAGATTGTTGCAAGGAAGGAACGAATAAGTCATCAGAACAGAAAAGGAAGGAGATAATTAGCAATCAAATCACAGAATCAAGGGAACCAAGACGGAAACAATCAGAAGGAGAATATTCTAGAAGAACGACATTAAAGATTGGACGTTGTCGGCAAGAATACTTGGTCGATTATAAATAGCAGTCGAATAGAAGAAGAAGGTGTGCCAATTTAAAGGGGAAGCTACCAAATGATGAGCATTTAAGATGTCAGGGTCACATTGGAGATCCCGACTGCCTCTGTTCATCTGTAGATCTTGAAGAATTGAGTACCACGCGGTATTATATATAAAGACGCCATTGACAACGATGGCGATGGACTTTATTGCTCCATAGATAGATACTGTAATTGTCATTTCATTTGCATATCATACTCTGTTCTAAGTATTTTAGTGAGTGTTTGCTTTTTTAAACATTAATCTGCAAGTTCTTTGTTCCATAATTGATCTCATGTTACTTTTTATGCGTGATTATAGTTTAAGTAAGTATGGAAGCTAAGTAATATGGCTATTAATTTTAAGATCAAGTAAAGGGGAAAACGAGTAAGAACGGCGGTTGTTTTAACTATCTCGAGTCGATTGACCTTCCACTCGGGAGTGCTTAGCATTGATCTTGGAAAAGAAGATGCTAAGGGCTTAACCTCACCGTAATCACTAGGTAATGCTTAGGCTTAAGTACTTTTTAGAAGGGAGTTAAGAATAACCATCTCGCTAGCTGCATACAAAAGACTTGTGTTTAAAAGCAAATTTTTGGGCCTTGTACCGGCAGGTTGCAGTCAAGTATTCTGGAAGGGGACTTGAAGTTTAGTCCAGTATGTAATATAAACTTTAGAAGCATATTTAATTGGAATTTAGAAATAGCATAATTGTGGGTGACTGAATTTAATGTTGTAATTAAATTAAGTATGCGTCGGCTCGCTACCCACGTATGCTTGCCTCCAGCTTACTCGGAAGAGGAACCTGGTAGAAGACACAGCAGGTTACATTAGTATTGTGCGAAGACTATTTGTGCTACTCAATGAGAGTTAAGGTTTAACTCGGCTAAAACGTGCAAAACCCTGAGCCTATACATGTGGAACTGCAGCGGACGTTGAGTTCTACATCCATGATTGTGGAAGCATTTATGCGGTTGGGTAGCATGTTCTCTCGAGATTTATAATTAACTTAAGCAACTTAGTTTAGCATTAGCATTAGTGTCAGTGATAGCTCTCAAATAGAGCATATTTTAGGCTGTCTTAGTTAGCATTATTCTAGAATTAAAGGGGGAAACAAGCAATAATAGAAGAAATACGATGAAATAACTTAGAAAGTCAGCATGCATTCATAATTGAGCATCAACAGCGTAGTTTCATGTTTTTAGCATAAATCTTGAATAAACTGTGCCTAATAAATGTTAATGGCAGGACTTATTAATTACACAGCGGAAAGGACAATCAGCGCGAGCAATGATCAGCAGCGTAAAAAGGCACGAATTTAAAATAAAAACATGCTCGGGAAAGATACGCCAACAAGGAAATAATAAAGAATCAATTAAGTAATCAAGGCGGTATCAATCAAATAAATTTCGACGAAAATCAAGGAACACTGCATTAATGAAGATTTCACAGCTCACCTCGACTTGGTGGCCAAGTAATTCAATCCTATAAATATTGAGACATGGAGCCGAGGAAGTTGAGCTGGTCGATCGGCCATGAAGCCTATCGCAGAGAAAAGTAATTGATGGTGTCGTAGGAGCTGATGACAAGGGGACTGTACACTTTCGGTTGTGCCAATTCCATTTTATTGTTTTATTAGGAGTAGTATGTAGATTTGAACATTTCTTAGTTGCAATAAAATCATCGAGTTTACCTTCTATTTGATGTTTATCTCTATAGCTGCGCAGTAGGAGTTTATGTTTACTATTCATAAATAGAAGTATGCTAGGAGCGTAGGTCATTGAGTTTTACACTACTGCATGTTAATCTTTATATATATGCGTCGCTTAGCTACCCATGCTTATACCTTATGGTGAGATCGAAAGAAGGAACTGTATGTTGACCCAGTATGCTGCATTAGGTTGTGTGAATGTCTGTCCACTACTTAGAGTGTTAGGAATAACCTCACTAATGCTTGCGTTGCCTTTTTGCCAAGTTTGAAGTTCATAGCGGAAGCTGGTTCTACCTTAGATCATTAAGTGCGGGAGTACTTATTTTTTAGGGAAGCAATACTCTCGTTGACTAGTCTGCGCACTTAGAATGCTCTAGGATTGTTAGTTTAGCATTACTCATTGCATCATATTTAATTTCAGCATCTTATTTGTTTACATGACTGTATTTCAACCAAACCACAATAACTTAAACACACATACTTTAGTTTATACACGACTCTGACTTAATAGTGTTAGCTCTAGACATCAATCTCTGTGGGATCTATAAAATTATATACTTATTACTTTCTGCAATTTCCAACCTAGTATATTTGCCCTTAAGCGATTCTGAGTTACACTTAGCTTAAGTTAACTTTGAATTAATTACGGAATATTATATTATCACCGGAATCGCAACCCATCAAGTTCTTGGCGCCGTTGTTGGGGATTGATTACTTAGAGTTAATATCTTTAAGGAAGAGTAGTTTTTATTGTCTAAAAGGTTACAATTTTTTAATTTCAGGAAAATTGAGATTCAGAGCGATACAACCAACAGGGAAACAGAGGCCCACAACAAAACATTACCACAGGCAAAAAGACCAAATGGCATTCAATCATTTTGCAAATCAACAATGGACGCATAATGATAGTCCGCAGCAGATATACGAATTTCAGCACCAAGGCTATGCGGATGAGATCAACACAGTACAATTCTGTTCAAATGAGAACTATCAGTCGCAATTTTGGGAAGATCATAGCTGCATCTATCAACATCAATTCGATCCACAAGGAGATCGTTGCAGCATGGAATATACATGGGACACTAGGAGCCATGAACCTGAAAGTCTATTCGACATGCATGTACAGACTCTAGAGGACACAATTACAGAAGAAGAAGAGCAGCTAAGACGAATACAATGGATGAGGGACAATGGTATTATATCAGAACCTCAATGGCCTAACACTGAAGATCTACAATCTCTGATGAGACCAACAGTAGAAAGCTCAGTAAGCAGTATACGAGTAGTAGAGACATATCTAGAGGCCAATACACTTAATGAAGGAAAAACGATAGATCTTTTTGGTGAAGGAGAACTTTCATGGGAAGATTTTCGACTGGCCACAATCGCGAGAGCAAGAAAAGCCAAGGAATTAAGCTTGCGACAGAAATAGATAGAGAACAAGAGCGACATTATAAGGAACAGGAGGAAATATGGGCAAGGTTCACCACCCCTACCAATCTTGAGACTGACAAAACAGAATGTGCTGTGGAGAAAAACGAAGTGAGTTCCAAAGATGATACTGAGAAACACTCAAATGATGAAGACAAAAACGAAGATGAGAATCTTTAACAATAAGGCTTGAAAGTTAATGAACTTGCGGATTCAATTGAGGAGGTTCTACATCAAGCCAGAAGGGGAGATGCAGGATCAATTACTCAGCAGGAAAACAATTATAGTGTTGAAGATCACAGACTACCAACGATGGTACCTGAGATTTTCTCGTTCGTAGAAGTACACACATCACAAGAATTGATTTACCGAGACAACAATGCTTGGGTAATTCAAATAAGCTTCACCACAGAACTACGCACACATCTTATCAACGCTTGGGTTGGTAGGAAGCCCACGCATCAAGGTGCATGACAAAGAAAGGCAGAAAAAGGCGATCAAAGATGGCTTCGCCCAAAAAATTATTAAATGGCCCAAGCAAGGATAAATCAGACCGGACGAAATTAGCGCAAAGGTTCTGCCCAGATCTGCTCAGCAGCATTCCTTGAATGCAAAAATCTGGTATTTCTGACTTTGTGCAAAAATATTTATTGTTTTACAACAGGTATGTTTTTATTTTTTTTTATATTTTTTATTTTATGCAATTTTCTTTTTAATTTTCCTTAAGTCATTTGAATTCATAATTTTAGGAAGTTTTTCTATATTTATTTTTAATTATTTATTTACACCGTTTATAGGAAGTTTTCCATGTTTACAATTTTTCCTTATTGAATTTCGATTTTTTTTTTAGTTGGAAAGGAATTGGTTCAAATTAAGGTGGAGAATTTTAGTTTTTCTTTTGTGATTAGTTCTTCCCTTACACGAGGATTTTCGAAGTCTTTGCAACTTTATATAAACCTTGTGTGTGGAAGAATCGATCACTGCAATCTAATCTCAGTCTTGAAAGCTAAGAACTCTGTAAATGGCCTCAAACAACATTTTACCTATGATGGGTAAGGAAGTAGAAGGCAATGGTAATCAAGGCTCGGCAGAATCAGCCAAGGCCAAGTATCCGGCATTACTAAGGAAGAGATTTTAGCAGGATCATCGCTGGCCGAAGGCGTTCATGATAAAGGCTAACTTTCAAAAGATAGAAAGCTTAGGATGGGAAAGCATAGCTACGCCAAGAATAGACACAAGGCATGATTGAGTTCGTCAGTTCTATGCGAATCTAAACAGAGAAAGGAAATTCTTTTCGGGTCGAAGGACAACTGATTGATTGTAGGTCGGCGACTTTAAACGAAGTCTTCTATCTACCCAAAGAATCTAGAGAGGAAGGTCAAAAGCTATTGAAGAAACCAAATAAAGTGCAATTGCAGGAGTGCGTAATGACGATTGGAGTAGAGAATGCCAAATGAAAAAACCGATGGTTATTCCCAGTAGATTGTGTTAAGCCAGAATTGCGTAATTGGATTATATTCATAAAAAATGCGATTATGCCTTCGTCAAACGCAAAGGTAGTCAGTAGGGAACAAACATTGCTCCTCTTTGCCATCACAAGTGGAGTGAGAGTTAATTTGGGAAAGATAGTGAAAGGATAGATTCAGCGATGGGCTTCGGTTCATCGCATGAAGATGTTCTATACGCATACAATTACACGACTGTGTATGGAGCAAGGAGTTCAAATGAAAATAACAGATAGATTATTAAAAATTAATCCAAGGAGAGTAGAAATTATGACAGAAAAGAACAGAAAAGAGAATGACAAGACATTCATGAACATAGATAGTCTGGTTCAACAATTTGAGACGCTGGTCAGAAATTCGGATGACTACTGGGAATATGAGAATGCAAGGGACGAGTTAATTGAAAATGTGAACAAATAGATGGAAGTCCCATTCTCTTTTACTATGCTTACTATATTTTATTTCTTTTTGCATGCATTTCATAAGTAGTCGCAATTTTATTTTGATAGGATCATGCATTTAGAACGCAAGTTATTTGAATTCCCTTAGTATTATTTATAAAATTCAGCAACTTTCTTTTTGAAGTTGACTGAGCATGATTATCACAAAACTAAATTTGGCATAAACATTATTTCAATTAGAAGAATTCTTAAGTTCCCTTAGATTCAAACCTAACATTAGAATAATCCTTATCATGAACGGCAGAAAGAACAAAAAATTCGCAAGGAAGTCTTAGCACTTACGATAGAGTAGAGCAATCGCTGTAATAGCTAAGTTTGGGAGAACTAAGCCTCACCTTCCTTGAGGACAATGAAGAATTTAAGTTTGGGGGTGAGGGCAGCCCGAGGAGTGTTAACTAAAAAAAAAGAAGATATATATATATATATAAATAAATAAAGATCAACCTATTGTGGCAAAATAAGAAGGTCAAGACAGGCGTATGAGCCCAAGAAAACCTTAAGTATTCCGCTGCCTACTTTAACACAAGCTTAAAATTCTTCTGCTTAGAGAAATTGCTTGATGCTTAAGTGATTTATGCTAAGAACTACGAAATTTAGTAGATATGAGTGCAACCTAAGAGGAATGTAAAAGGCATAACTGACATCCTTAATGGATATAAGGACCGAAACAAATACCTTAGCAGAGTAAGGTGGCCAAACTTTAGACTAGACGTGATTGCGGTACAATAGACTAAGTAATAAGAAATACTTGCGATGAGGAACAATTTGTCAGTCATGGTAAGGAAGATTTTAAGGTTAAACTTGAATCTTTAGGAAAGTTTGAAAACTGAAAGGAGAAAGAAGTTTTTAGCAAGTAATATGAAATGCGGTAAGAATTGCGAAAGTAGATGGAAAAAAAGAAGTAAAAATACTGAAATAATTAGGAATGAGCTAACTAGGCAGATAAGCATTACTTGAGGACAAGCAATGATGTAAGTTTGATGGTTTGATAGCTCTCAAATAGAGCATATTTTAGGCTGTCTTAGTTAGCATTATTATGGAATTAAAGGGGGAAAGCAAGCATTAATAGAAGAAATACGATGAAATAACTTAGAAAGTCAGCATGCATTCATAATGAGCATCGGCAGCGTAGTTTCATGTTCTTAGCATAAATCTTGAGTAAACTGTGCCTAATCAATGTTAATGGCGAGACTTATTAATTACACTGTGGAAAAGACAATCAGCGCGAGCAATGATCAGCAATGCAAAAAGGCGTGAATTCAAAATAAAAACACGCTCGGGAAAGATACGCCAACAAGGAAATAATCAAGAATCAATCAAGTAATCAAGGCGGCATCAATCAAATAAATTTTGACGAAAATCAAGGAACGCTGCATTAATGAAGATTTCACAGCTCACCTCGACTTGGTGGCCAAGTAATTCAATCCTATGAATACTGAGACATGGAGCCGAGGAAGTTGAGCTGGTCATTCGGCCATGAAGCCTATCGCAGAGAGAAGCAATTGGTGGTGTCGTAGTAGCCGATGACAAAGGGACTGCACACTTTCGGCTGTGCCAATTCCATTTTACTATTTTATTAGGTGTAGTATGTAGATTTGAACATTTCTTAGTTGCAATAAAATAATCTAGTTTACCTTCTATTTGATGTTTATCTCTATAGCTACGCTGTAGGAGTTTATGTTTACTATTCATAAATAGAAGTATGCTAGGAGCGTACGTCATTGAGTTTTACACTGCAGCATGTTAATCTTTATATATATGTGTCGCTTAGCTACCCATGCTTATACCTTGTGGTGAGATCGGAAGAAGGAACCGGATGTTGACCTAGTATGCTACATTAGGTTGTGTGAACGTCTGTCCACGACTTAGAGTGTTAGGATTAACCTTACTAATGATTGTGTTGTCCTGTTGCCAAGTATGGAGTTCATAGTGGAAGCTGGTTCTACCATAGATCATTGAGTGCCGGAGTACTTATTTGTTAGGGAAGCAATACTCTCGTTGACTAGTCCGCACACTTAGAATGCTATAGGATTGTTAGTTTGGCATTACTCATTGCATCATATTTAATTTCAGCATCTTATTTGTTTACATGACTGCATTTCAACCAAACCACAACAACTTAAACACACATACTTTACTTTTATGTACGACTCTGACTTAATAGCGTTAGCACTAGACATCAATCTCTGTGGGATCGATAAAATTATATACTTATTACTTGCTACAATTCTCGACTGCATATACTTGCGCGTAAGCGATTCTGAGTTACACTTAGCTTAAGTTGACTTTGAATTAATTATGTAATATTATATTAGCACCGGAATCGCAACCCATTAGTTAGCATCAGCATTAGTTTAGCTCCAGCATTAGTGTCAACATTAGCATTTTATTCAATTGATACTTCACCAACATCAACCATCTTAAACCCATTAGTGTTATTTACATTTCTGACCCTTAATCTATATCATTGCATTTCAAATTATTTATGGGATTGATAAATCTATATACTTATTACTCGCTACAATTCTCGACCGCGTATACTTGCGCATAAGCGATTTTGAGTTACACTTAGCTTAAGTTGACTTTGAATTAATTACAGAATATTATATTAGCACTGAAATCGTAAACTATTAAGTTTTTGGCACCGTTGTCGGGGAATTTGGCAAGCAATGTGGTATATATTAAGGGTAGTTCTTAATTGCGAGAGACTAACTTGCTTAACTTACACGCAGGAACGTGATGCAGCAAAAGCAACATCATTGGTACTACGTGACAGATGAGCAATAGACTTTCATATCAACTGCATCTCGAAGGTAAGAGTGCCAGGTAAAGAGTATTAAAGTATCGCTATCAAGGTACTGGATATTTGAATTAGTAAGAGAAATCTGAATAGTGAAAGCGCATTCCTGGAATGCAAAAGAAATTTCAGTAGCATACGCTACTGCCTTGCTTAGCAAGAAGCGCGTTGATTGGAATTTTCCAATACAATGCGAATGGATTGATTCATACATACCTCTTACTGAGAAGACACTATGTCTAATCGCTTTTTAAGATTTATTTGATTTAAGAGTAGCAAGTTGTAATTTTCAAAAAAAAAAAAAAAAAAAATCTTTGATCATGATTATAATCTGACGCAAGGGGGTAGCTTTCATCCATAATTCCAGAAAACACCAACATGACGCAACCACCACAACAAGATGATACATTACAATAGGAAACCCCAATAAAAACACCATATGACGCAGTGCGAAGGCTAACACGCCTTGTGAATGTGGCCCAGCAAAGGAACGAAGAATTCCAGAGTCAGATGTTGTATTTTATGCGACAAGCGCAAATCACATGGACATATATGGAGACAAGGGATCGAAGCATCAGAAGAGAGCTTCAAAGGAGGAACCCAGCTTTCTAGCTTCCCCCTTTCCCAACAAAAGTGCTTTAAGAATGGATACCATCGTCTCATTCACTTGCAGAGGACGCTGACTCACAAAGCTAAAAGAAGTATCTGTCTCTTCTAGGGTAACTTGCTATTATTTATTTTTCTGCATCCTATAACTGTTGTTTACCTGGCTATGAAAGCATGCATACATAATCTCTGTGGCTGCATATTTCACTATTTCGAACTGCGCAATCTATTGTTTATTGACTTTATAACTGGAAAGAATTTAGGTAGATCATAAGTACTGGGAGAGCGAGTTTTCTAGTAAAACGAAGTATTAGCAATAGCAGACAAGGTAAGGAAGAGAGATTGGATGTTTGAGGAGCTAATTCTGAAAGCTCAAGGCAAGGAAGTCAACCTTAAGATTTAAAATAAGTTTGAGGGAAATAAGTCTCACCTTCATTGGAGACAATGAAGAATTTAAGTTTGGGGGTGAGGAAGTAATGCACGCACTATGCGATGCTTTGCAAGTATAATATGTGAATGCGTATTGAAAAAAAAAAGCACAAAAAAAAATTGTGAGCAAAGATGCAAACATTAAGTGCGTATAAGCCATAAGATTCCTAGTACTCCACTATCTCTGCATTAAGTGCATATGAGCATTTACGACATGAGTAAACACCTGAGCAGGAATGCGAACAACATGACCTCGAGGGTTCACAGGGACCTAATCTGCAGCTTTGGTCTTGATTGTTTTGGGCAAACTTAAGAAAATCAAGAAATTGAGTGAGATGCTTTATAGTCGTAGGCATGAACTCTTGAGATATACAATCTGCCATCCAAAAATAGAGGAAGCTAGTGCTAATAAAATAAGCAAACTAGCTGACCTTGTGATCCTATGCACCAATGAAAAACTTTATATTCTAATCGGGAGTAAAGTCACGATTAGTGGATTGCAGTTTTCCAAGTTCTGAACCTTTTTTGCGAAATAATTCTTTATTTCCCTGTATTGCTCTGGGCAAGCAATATGTAAGTTTGGGGGTTTGATAGCGTTAAATAATAGTACTATTTAAGTCTCTAAAATCTCATTTTTTACGAAAAAGGGGCAAGTAAGTGAACAGCGTGAGAAGGAATTAGCGCAGACAGCGCTTTATCCGGACATGTATGTTAACAGCATTGCGTGATGAAATCTTTGCTAAATACGATCTTTAAGATGCAAAACGCGCATATAAGCACGAAAACTAGCAATTAAGCATAAATCTGCGGACGTGTCTTATGTTCGCAGGAGATCGTTGTAAGGAAGGAACGAATAAGTCATCAGAACAGAAAAAGAAGGAGATAATTGGCAATCAAATCACGGAATCAAGGGAACCAAGATGGAAGCAATCGGAAGAAGAATATTCTAGAAGAACGACATTAAAGATTGGACGTGGTCGACAAGAAACCTTGGACGATTTTAAATAGAAGTCGAATCGAAGAAGAAGGTGTGCCAATTCAGAGGGGAAGCTATCGATTGATGAGCGTTCAAGGCACTGAGGTCTCATTGGAGATCTCGACTGCCTCTGTTCATCTGTAGACCTTGAAGGATTGAGTACCACTCGGTGTTATAGATAAAGATGCCATTGGCAACGATGGCGATGGACTCTATTACTCCATAGATAGATTCTGTAGTTGTCATTCCATTTACATATCATACTCTATTTTAAGTATTTTAGTGAGTGTTTGCTTTCTTAAACATTAATCTACAAGTTCTTTGTTCCAGAATTGATCTCCTGTAACTTTTTATGCTTGATTATAGTTTAAGCAAGTATGGAAGCCAAATAATATGGCTATTAATTTTAAGATCAAGTAAAGGGGGAAAACGAGTAAGAATGGAAGTTGTTTTAACTATCTCGAGTCGATTGCCTTCCACACGGGAGTGCTTAGCATTGATCTTGGAAAAGAAGATGCTAATGGCTTAACCTCACCATAATCACTAGGTAATGCTTAGGCTTAAGTACTTTTTAGAAGGGAGTTAGGAATAACCATTTCACTAACTGCATATGAAAGACTTGTGTTTAAAAGCAAATCTCTAGGCCTTGTATCAGAAGGTTGTAGTCAAGTATTCTGGAAGGGGACTTAAAGTTTAGTCCAGTATGTATTCATTTTCTCATGACAATTTAACTTACTTTGAATTAATCTTTACTACGATCCTTCATGTAGTCGCCATTCATATAAACTTTAGAAGCATATTTAATTGGAATTTAGAAATAGCATAATTATGGGTGATTGAATTTATAAT
>JBBMKA010029249.1:0-25025 GCA_037833695.1 Sechiopsis laciniata
ATGGAATCAAATAGATATAATTGTTGATAACATTCCGAGTTATAATGTTTTTCTTAATATTATTTATGAAAGTGAGATTTCTGAACATAGATCCGTTGAAAAATATTGTCATAGAAATAATTGACTAAAGTGTAAAGACACAATCTAAGTAGAATTATACTCACTTTCTAGACATAGACTTTTTGAACTTGTAGTCCATACATCTGAAGGTGTAAAACATGTTGGATACAAAATGAGTATTTTTATGTAAAATAAATGATAAAAAAAAAAATGTTCTTGATTATGAGGAGACATATTTTCTCGTGGTGGAAGCAATAATTAACATCAAGATATCTAATAGTCCTCACATATATAAAAAGATGTTGCACATCTTATGGGTATAATTTTAAAGATATCACAGTCAGGATTTGTTAATATTTATATATATATATATTGAAGATATAAATATAATAGAAACTTATGAAGAGCTTTCAAACTAATTAAAATATATTAAGAAATTTCTTTTTGAGATGAAAGGTCTAAGTATTGCATTGACTTGCAATTGAAATATTTAGCCGATGGAGTATTTAATCATCAATCATTTCATAAACAAAAGATCTTAATGAGATTTTACATGGACAAAGCACATTCATTAAACATTTCAATTGTGGTTCGATCACTAGATGTGAATAAGGATATATTCTAACCTCAAGAAGATAATGAAGAACTACTTGGTCCTGAAGTACCATATTTTAGTGCGATAGGTGCACTATGTAACTTGCTAATAATAGACGACCTGATATAACATTTTCAATAAATTTATTAGCTAAATATAGTTCTTCTTTTACAGGAAGACATTAAAACGGAGTTAAGCACGTACTCCGTTATTTTTCAAGGAATTATTGATATGAGTTTGTTTTCTTATAACAAATCAAATTTTGATATACTTGGTTATGCAAGATCCTCACATATATAAATCTCAAACTAATTACTTATTTACATGTATGGGAATAACTATATCATGAAGATGTGTAACCGACCATTACAACTACTTCTCCAAATCATGACGAAGTTCTCGCAATTCATGAGGCTAGTTGAAAATGTGTATAGTTGAGAGGTCAATGACTCAACATATTCGGAGAACTTATGACTTTCCTTATTAAAAAAAGGACATTCCAAACAATATACGAAGACAATACAACATGTGTAGCACAAATCAAAGGAGAATATGTTAAAAGAGATAAAACTAAACATATCTCACGAAGCTCTTCTACACACATGATCATGAGGAAAATGGTGACATCACTGTTCAACAAATCTCTTCAAAGGAAAATTTGGTTGACTTATTTACAAAGAATTATCCACTGCAACATTTCAGAAGTTGGTGTACAACATTGGAATGCGACGGCTTAGAGATCTGAAGTAATGTTTTCATAAGGGGGAGCAAAAGGCACTGCACTATTTTTCCCTTAACTAAGGTTTTTCCCATTGGGTTTTTCTAGTAAGGTTTTTAATGAGACAGTTATGGATATCTAAGGGAGAGTGTTATGAATAGATATCCATTCAACTACAAATCCTATATTTAGAAGTCTTCATTACCCACTTCCCTTTAGAATAGCATATGATTAATCTATTTATGGCCAATGTAAGTTGTAACTCCCACTTTGTAAACACTATAAATTAGTGTTGTGTAAACTTTGTAAAGATACCATTGAATAAGAATTCTTACAGTTTCCTCTCTACATTCTCTTCCCTACTTTTGCTTTCTATTTTGCTTTGTTCTTTACTCACGATCTTTACTTTCTTTCCCATGAGTTTATAACAGTCTCTATAATTTTCCTATTCCTATGTTACCAAAATTTGTCTTGATAGATGGATGAAGCTAAATATCATTTTTGTCTTTGAACTTTGAAAGTTGTTTCGATCCACAAACTCTTAAATATCCATATTTTCCGTTAAAAATTGAATTCGACCTCTTAATCATTAGGTGTACATTGATGCCGCTAAGCTACTACTCTTGTTGACATTCATTTTCAATATTTAAAAGTTTTTTAAAGTTAAACAAAATTGCATCATATACCATGTTCCAACTTATATTATATATATGTTGTCTCAAAAAGGGAAAAAAAAAACTTATATTATATATATATACACTCTAAATAGTGATTTTCACAATACGTCATTTATACCTGCATCCCAAACACTGACTTCCAGTATACCTATAGTTATATTTGCACCTCAAACAATGACATCTAATATACCCTCTGTCATACTATCACCCCAAACACTGATTTTCTATATTTTATACCATTTTGCAAAATCTTTACCATACCATACCATCGTGTGAAATTTTTACTCTTCAGCCAAACGACCCCTTAGTTGGTTATTGTGTATAAGACTATACGACATCGTTTTGGGATTGTTATTCTTATTGTTATTTCTTGTGTACATATCTTATTATATTTGGTTGATATATTATGTGTCCAATCTCTATATTCTTAACCACCTACTTCTGAATTCTTGCCCTACTGCTCTTTCTCTATTTGTTTAATTGAGTAAAAAAATTGTTAAAATTTTGAATGAAAATTTGTCAGGTCTAAATATTCTTCTCTTAAACTTAGTCACGATGATTACTTTAAAACATTTATAAAGTTGAGCAATATTGCAACTTAATAAATAGAGACATTTTTTTTGAAAAAAGCAATGGACACAGTTTAAGATTTTTATTTTTGTTATAATTTTGCCTAAAATTTATAACGTGATAAAAAGTTGATTTCATGAGTACAATATTTTTTTAATACTTTTACCATCAAATTATAAGAATGCTCAAAACAAATATTTTATTCACACACTTAAATTTTCTTCTAAACTATACAGGGCAACAAAAATGAATAATAACTATTGATGTTCACAATTGTTTTCTTAGATTTTTATAGAAAAGTTATAAATATCATAAAAGGATTTCCTTTACACATATAGCTCAGTTGGTTAGTGTGTTGGTCTTAAGAGTTTAAGATTGTGGGTTCGAGCCTCGCTAGGACCATTTAATTTATGTTTTTTTTATAATATCTTTTGTATTATAAAAAGTAAATGGATTGGTACTCAAAAGAAAAAAAAAAAATAAACGGATTAGACTTTAGGGTGTGCTTGTTATGAGATGAGGTGTTGGGCTTTAAGTTTGGCCAAGATGTTCTAATCTCTTTTTTTTTTTTTTGGAAATAGTAGGAAATTGCTAGATTTTGGGAAATAATTGAGGGCATGACTACATTGTAAGAGAGTTTAAATGAATTGCTAAAAAAAAATAGGAGAGAGAGATAAATCTTCCCCCCAAACTACCCTTTAGTGGTTTTCCAATTAATTTTTTTACAAAAAAAATAATGAGAAAATTAGGCATTTTTCCTAAATCTAAGTATAACCAACTACTTTTTATTTCATAATATTGCAAAAATAAAATTCTAATAATAGTTAGTTAGAAAGAGATCTCTAAGATTACTCGGAGTTGGCTAACAAATCACCAAAAACAAAAATTCGAAAGAAAAAAAAAATTAAAAATCAAGTTCGATCAAAGTAGGATAACGATGTACAATGGATGTATAAACATATTGCAAACTGATAAGTTGTAGGGACTACATATGCAGTGCATAATTTCGAAAAACATAAATGGTGTCAGGGGTGATAGAGGGCACATGGACATATTCAAGGAGTAAGCAAACAATGTATTCACTACAAGAAATTTGGGAATTTGTGAAAAGGGAATCGCTGACGGTACAAATACCGTTGACAAAGCCTATTTTCGCTGACAGCCAAAATGGTCATCGCGAAATCATGGAATCCGTGACGGAATCTTTAACGCCGTCGAGAAATATTTTAAATTCCCCCAAATTCTTTTTGGGGGGAATTATTTGGGGGTTTCGTCGACGACAACTTGAAGCCATCGGCAAAAGTAAAAGAAAAAAAAAAAATAAAACAGTCGTGAAACACGTCCCATACACCTAAATTTAACATTTTCTTCTCCCCTTCTCAAACAGTCCCAGCCCCCTACACGCTCGTCGCCGCCCATCAACGACCGTCACAGCCCAACCCACGACCGCAACTGCCGCCTAACTCACGTCTACCGCAGTCCAACCCATGCTGCCGCCGCCGCCAACTCTGTCCGCCACTTTATAGTCTGTTTTTTTTTTATTTAAAATCTACTTTAAATTTGTTTCTTGCATATTTAAATATTGTTAGATCTAAGTATATGGTTAGGTTTTTGTTAGATTTAAGTTTATTGTTATATTTTTCCCCTGTGCCCAATTGTTGTAATCTCAAAAAAAGTATATGGTTAGGTTTATGTTAGATTTAAGTTATGTAAGCCCCCAAACAAAATGCACTAGGCAAAGTTACAGAAAATAAGTAGTCACAAAGGATGATTATGCAAATTTTTTATACTTTGCGCATTACGTGACTAGTCCATCACATATGCTCAGATCATGACGTATGGTGGATTGACAAACATAACGCATACTGATAAGTTTTAGGGACTACATATGCGGTGCATAATTTCGGATCTGTCGCATGTGGTTAATTTTGAGCCACTTGAACTCAATGCTGATCTTACCTTTGAAGAGAAGCATGTGCAAATCCTAGCTTGGGATCGAAAAGTTGTACGCAACCAAGAAATTTCAATAGTTAAAGTTCTTTGGCGTAGCTTGAGAGTAGAAGCAACCACCTGGGAGCGTGAGAGTCAGATGCAATTTCGTTTTCCTGAATTATTTATGTCTTGAACTTTCTTTTCTTTTACTTTTGAGGACAAAAATTCTTTTAGTTGAGACTATTATAGCAGTTTCGATTTTTCTTTAAGTTTGAAATAAGATTTTTAATTTTATTATGATTATTTGAGTTATCTTTGATTAAAAATACAAGATTTTATATTTAGTTATAACTCCAAGTCAACAAATCTCTTAAATCAAGGACAAGATATTCTTTTTAAACACATAAGATTTCAAGATATTGTTTTATATTCAAATATGTGAAATCTTATTCTTTTTTTAAAAAAGTAAATTCATCTTAACCATTTGACAAAATACCCAACTATTATAATATGGACAAATCATAAACTTCATATTCTTCTCTTCTCACACACACACACCCAACAACAATCCATGTTTTCCTTTTCCCCTTTGCACTTCATTCCATCCAACTGCGAAGCCCGCCGCCTCTCGCCATTACACTGCAAAGCTCCGCCACCTCTCGTCCGAAAATCCCCAACACTAGAGCTTTTCATTTTTGCATAAAGAGATTTGAACAAGGTTGGGTAAGTTGATCTTGAATTTTGGATATTGAGTTCCTAAAACCAAATTATTTTTCTAAATTTAACAGAAGATTTTTCTCTAGACGGATGTTATAATTTAGATTATTGGTTATGAAGATCGACAGGAATAAAAACGGTTTGTTGCGGCCGAAATTTGATGCTGGAATCGAAGCTCACTCGGGGGGGGGGGGGTTGTTTTCTGTATTTCTTTCAACGGGGAGAAACAATGGAGAATAGACTTTTCATCTTCCTAAAAATCGTGCATTTAATGTCCCCTTAAATCCAAGTTGAGTTACTTTTCCAAACACTTCTTAATTTACTAAATAATGAGAGGTGGTTGTACCCATTATGTGAAGGAGATGTATAACAATACTCTATCAACGTTAAGGACAATATTTCAAAATTATGTAATTTAAAACTTCAAAATCTTTATTTTCACGGTATATTTTCAAAAGTTTAAATTGTCAACTTTAATTATTTTGACTAAGGTTTCTTATAATTATTTATTCTTCTTTAGATTTTCTAGATTCAAAAGTAGTTACAAATAATCTATTTAAAATAGATGAAAAAACTCCAAAAAATGTAGAAGAGTATAATTGTCAATCGATTCCCTTATAAAAAATTAATAAAAATTTGTAAATAAAAAAGTACATAAATTAAAGACTAACCATTAGTAGCCATGACCTTAATTAGTTTCTAATTCTTAGTCATTTTACTAGTTGTCCTTTTTTTAAATTTTTGGTTAACTAGGAAATAGTTACTTTAAACAAATTTATTAAATAAATAACTACCATTCTAGTCTATTTAAATTAATGTCTAAATTTGAGTTTCCATAATTTATTAAAATATTAATTAAATTACAATTTACTTTTGTGCCGTTAATATTACTTTTAATATGTGTGAATTAATTAATTTGATTTTACATCCTCATAACCACCTACTGGATTCAAATATCAAAATTCATGTTTGAAATAAAATTTCAAACAAATTCTAAATCCTCACCAAACAAAAAAGAAAATTTGGACGGTAAACAAATAAATTTTTGTTTAGATTCTTACGTTTAAAAATAATTTAAAATGTATAACCAATTGTTATCGAAATTTTGTATAAAACAAAAGGTTAGGAATGACTACTTTTGGAGAAGTTATTAAAAAATTATCTACAATTTTGAAGAGTTTAAATAACGATAGAAACGTAAAATCTTAAAAATGATTAAATAAATAAATAGGCTCCAATTGACTATTGTACTTTTATTAAGTTTATTTTTAAGCAAAATTTATGAAGACAAAAGACAATTGAAAAAAAAAGAAAGAAATAGTTGGTTAAAACCTAATTAACAATGTTTATGGTTGAAATATATTCTAAGCATAGAAGAGTGTACACCCATTTACCTACTCGTACATACCATTAATTTAATGCAAATGAATATTTTTCTTGAAGACGAATAATGATAGATAATGATTAAAATTATACATTAAAATTGTACTTGACATGTGGCATTTAAGATTGGAAACATGTAAAACTATGGGCATTTGTTGTTGGCATCCAGAATTTATTCAAGGGGAGCTCGAATGTCTTTTTAAAGACGATCATTTTTATTTTTGCACAAATTCACACTCTTCTATTTCTCACATGAACCTTAGATACATCACCAGGTAATGTACATCGGGGTGTATACATGTATAATTATTGCCATGATACATTTGTTGTACATACCTCTTACCTATTTGAGAATCTCTTGTATATCAGACATACATTAATATCGTGCTAATGTTATTATTATGTGTTTTTCGATTCCAAGATGTTGGATATCCTCATATTTTCGTCAATCTTGAGTGCAGTTGCAATTAATTTGATAATTTTATTTATTGTTGTACCGTAATGTCGCGAAGCCGGTCACGACGGTTGGTGTCTTGATAAAGGAAGTTGTAATTAGAGTAGATAATCAATCTCTTTATCTCATACTTCGTTCAAGATAATTGTCAGCGGATAGTAGATTCTGATCGGCAAATGCATGTGGTTGATTGAATTAATTGAAGACTATCTCCAAGTAACAACCTTAGCAATCTTCTGAGTTTTTTTTTTTTTTTTTTGTTATGTTATAGATTTTTGTAAAGGTAATCTAATGTATATAAACATTTAAATTTTAGAGATCTACGTTTTAAAAATAATAGAAAAGAAATCAATTATACTTCTTATTGTTATTTTAGTCAAATGCAAGTAATATCACGTTTGGAATATAAAAGATCTAATTTTGAAATAATTAAAAATATATATATCAAAATCGAATCGTGTGGAAGCCGTTGTTGGAGAGAAATTTTCTCCACAATTCGTGTGGTTATTGTTTGTTTTTTTTAATAAAAAATTCAAATACGTTTTAACAATAGAGAGTGTTTTGGGAATTAATCTTATCTCCCTCCTCACTCATATTCAATATAGTCATCCATTTAAAGTACTTAGAACTGTAGACATTCTATCATCTAGTTGGGAGAAAGCAGTTATTTGTTACTAGGGTATTAGTAGTAAATGACTACTTTTTCAAAATAAATCAAGCAATGTCTACACTTTTAAAGACTTAAAATTGATGGCTATTTCAAATATGGCAGAAGAGAGAGAGAATTTTGCTTCCTAATATACCATTTTTTTAATTTATTTTAAAACTTTTTCAATTTTCGATTAAAATTAAAATTATTTATAAATCCCACCATTTAAGGAGTCATCTCTCCCACCCAACTGTTTTCCACAAAATTTGATTAATATATTAATTTTAATTATTTTAAAGTATAGATCGTTTAAATTCAAAATTTGATCTTAGTTAGATTCTCAATTAAACAAACCAATCCATTCATTTATTATTATATTTTAAAAAAATAAATCTTACAAATTCAAATTTTTATATATAAATCTTGACCCGAAGAGGTATCTATGCTTGTTGGTTTGGCTTTGATGGTGGTGGCTGGGGTTGGTATTGGTGCTTGGATTTCGTAGGCGAAAGTGAATTTGGATGAATGGGGGAAGAAAGATTTGGGGATATTGGCAACGCTAATGCATGTATTGTCAAGGCAGCATGAGAAATTAGGAATTAGGTTTAGAGGTACTTGAAATGCTCTTGAAGAAACCCGTCCAGGAGAACACAACTTTTCTCTCTTTCTAGTATAATGCATTGAATAAATTTTTCATGATTATTGTAGATTATTTTTAAATTCATCTTCAACCTTAACCCTAGTATTTTCCCTTGATTCCACTTAACATAAATGTCTTTCTCTATTTTGCTCCTTAATGGACACAAATGAAGTCGAGGATGCTTTTGATGGTGGTTTTGGCAGTGTCGACGAAATTGATACAAGGATATACAATAGATGTTCAGGCTTTTATTTGACAATTTTGAAACAAAGTCAATTTATAGTTTTATTTTTATTTTTATAATTCACTCGATCATGTAGATACATATACATACATTAGATCATAGTTGTATTTTTTTTTATAATTACATTTTCTCTTAATGTATTTGATTAATTAGGTAAGTTCATTTTATTATTTTACATTTGTTTAATGATAGGTAAAAAGATATAATGAATTTTTCAAATTTATCCAATATTTTTTGGTGGTTTGTTGTTGATTTTGGTGCATACCTATTATTTTTAAATATTAAATTTAGTTGTTAGATTTGGTAAATGGTTGAGGGTGAATCTAAAATTAAACAAACTAAATAATAAAATAGTAATAATTGTAGGGGTATAAAAGTATATTACAATTTAATTAATTAATTAATTTCAAAAAACGACTTTTAGACTTTAATTTAAAGTCTAAATAAGTGTAGTCATTTATTTAATAAATTTTCTAAATTTAATCATTTTCCTAGTTCACCCTCGTTACTAATACCCTAGTTTTTTTCATGTCTACCCATATAGAAATCTAATTACAAAAATGTCTACATTTATAAAAATTAGCAAAACTACATAACAATTAAAAAATTTTAAAATAAAACCTAAAAAAATAGTAAATTAAAATAAATATGTACACAAATACCCCTACTTAAATGTTTGATCTTTATTCTAAAATTAAAATATAAAAAAAAAATTAAAATTGGGAAATTATAGTAAATGAGCTCTTCTTAAAAATTAATTACAAATTTTAAAATATTTACATTCATGATCATTAATACGTTTTAATACTCTATTCTAAATACTCATGAATACACTATTATCTTTTATTAATACAATATTATAAAAAAGTATGTGACAATACTCATTAATATCAATGACTATAGTTACTAAATTTTTTTAGAAATAACCATATTTATAATTATTTTCTAAATTTATCTTTATCTTCAAAATTTTCATTAAAAATTTAATCTTTTAAAACACTTCTCTCATCAAATGGATTCCATAAAACACTCAACCTCCCCTCAAAATCCCAAAAAATATTCATGCCCAAATACAATTTACATTCCATATTCTGTTGCCATTGTTGGTACTGTATGTACAATTTGATTAGTATTTTACCTATAAATACATTAAACTAGGTCTGACGTTAATAAATTAAATTTACAACAGAACAATATTGTATACCCTTAACTAACATTTATATTAACATATTGTATTTACAATCCAAGCAATATGACATTAAAGCAATATGACATTTAACAATTGGTAAATACATTAAACTAACACTGACATTAATATACTTTATTTACAATCTGAGCAACACTGTATTTAATACCGGGTAAATACATTAAAATAACATGAATGTTAATACAGTGTATTTATCATTCGAGCAATATTGTATTTAATATTTGGTAAATACACTACTCACATTAATACATTGTATTTACAATCGGAGCATTAATGTATTTAATACCTAGTTTTTATTATTAATGCAAAACGAAACAATGACAAACTATGGAAAACACAGAAATACCCGGCACAACCCTTTGAACCAATAAATTTGTTTTCCGTACTAATCCGTCTACGAATTTGGGAACAAAAATATAGAGAGCATACATGATATGAAGAATGATCGGAAGTAGAGGATTTCGAATGGTTTGTTACCATTATGAGAATTATATAATAAATGAAAAATTAAATTCAAAAAATATAATTCCATCAATTTTATATATGGAGATTGTGATACATATTAAAAAATATAGAATTCCACCTCAAAATCAATTGACTGTAAGGGGTGTAACTCATATTTCTTATAAAGATGTTGAAGAATCCTTATGCCTGCATGGGTGGGATCCAAATCACCCACTTGAATTTTTAAGTATTTGAGTTGAATCAAACTCTAGGGGTCATTATCCATATTCATCTTTGATATCTTATTAGAAAATATGATATTTCATCTTAAAATAAATTGACTATGAGGGGAGTAACTCATATTTGTTATAAAGATATTGAAGAATCTTCACATTTTCAATACATGACAATTGCCACAAAGTGAGTATCTTCAACATAATATGATTCTTTTTTTCTTTTTTTTTTGAAACTACATAATATGATTCTTTACTCTCTTAGATTAATTTTGTTTTGTTAACCTTAGTCTATGACTGTTATTTTCTGTTAGGCTTCTCACTTTATAATAAGAGCACGTTATTTAAAACCTGCGACGTGACCTTCTGCCTCCTTTCTTTTATGTAACGTGGCCCTCACATTTCCTTTCTTTTTTTGGCGCATCTGTCACTTTCTTGTACGTCTTTCTTTCTACAACTTTACCTATCAATTCACAAACCTTAATTATTTTTTTTTTTTCCTTCTCTTTGTCTTTATCTTCAAATTTCAACAATGGAGAATAAAGAACTGCAACCCACATCTTCATTTCATTTACTCACTAATATTTTAAATTTAGTGTCAGCCCGACTTGATTCTTCCAATTACGTCTTATGGAAGTTCCAGATTTCACCTCTGTTAAAAGCTCATAAGCCTTTTAGCTTATTTGATGGAACGATTCCAGCCCTAGATATCAAAATCAGCGATCCTCCAGTTAAAAATTTAGAATATGTTACTTGGTTTGAAAGGGATCAAACATTTCGTATCCTACTGAATGGAACTCTCTCTCAAACGGCACTTGCATGTGTTGTGGGATTTGTACATCAAAAGAGGTGATAGCTCTCTAAGGGAGCATTATTTGAACCATCATTATAGACATTTCATGAATTTTTTATCGAAAATTGAATGAATTAAAAAGTTAAAATTTGGATATAGGAAGTAAAATCAATATGCATCCGCACTTTAAAAAATGAGAAAAGGGACTTGAACATAAGAAGGATCTACACATCCTTCTGCTTTACGGATACTAGCTACAATAAATTATCAATTATCGTGTAGTAACTAAAGCAAGGAAAGACTCTCACAATTGGATGAAGCACTGAAGTCGCCGCATTACTTTTTCGCCACAAGAATCCATTGCTTCCAACAAAGTACAATATCGTGCTAATCTAGGGGATTTAAACAAAATAATATTCGGAGAAAATGAACATATTCTAGAACATTCTAACTGTGATCTCCATGTAATCGATCCCTATATAAAGACACAAATGAAACCCTTAAAGGTGTGCCTACCTCCGAGAAGTATCCCCCCACACGAAGATGATTGACCAAAAAATGTTCGTGATAACCGATGACAAGGACTCCACGCACTTCAAGCAGCCTCCATTTTTACTGTTCTCTATTTTATTGTTTTTAGTAGCTTAGGCATAGATTGTTTTCTTCGTTTCTCACATAACTTACTTTTCTTAATGCATTATTTACATTTTTATTTAAATGCATCTTATTAATCTTGTTTTATGTCTAACTAAGTAGGTGACAAGGGTAAGGGAACGAATATAAGAGCATGTGCTAGGAATGCTTGGAAGTTGACGATTTTATCACCTTGATTGAATTTTAATAAGAAAATGTCGATTAGCTACCCACATCTGCTTGCATGAAAATGATCTCGAGAGAGTAGTTGATAGGAGAAAATTGGCATGATACATTAGGTTAACACTAAATCTCTAGTGTAAATGAGGAAGAGTTAGAGTTAACGAACCTACTAATGTGCACAGAGCCTTGCGCATGGAATGTTGATTCATAGCGAGAGTTAGAATCACCATAAATGAGTGAATACAGAAGTAAACACTAGACCTAGGGAAGTAGGAAGTCACAACTTACCACAAAAAGCATACTACGTTTGCTTTGCATTATGAATCCTTAATCGAAGCCTTAGTTATTTTTGTATTTAAAAAAATCACACCAACAACCCCACAATCTAGACCTTTATTTTCAGCATGACTCTTAAGCTATTAAGACTAACTCTAGACATCAATCCTTGTGGAGAATGATATTTAAATACTTATCACTTATTGCACCTTCAACTGCGTATACGTAGAATGCGATTCAAGAGTGTGAAACCTTAGCAATAACATCTTATACTTAGAATTGATTATTAGAAAATATATTGTGCCGAAATATCACATCAATTTGTTAGAGATGTTGCCGGGGATTGATTATTTAGAATTAGTAAATCAGTTTGAGAGTAGTTTTAACAATTAAAAGGCTGATCACTTAGCATTTTCAGGAGAACATTGGAATCGCAAAGCGTACCAACCTTCAGGGAAGAAGTCTCCACACAACATCCACCACAAAGCAACAAGCTTATGAAAATGGCCAGCTATCATTCTGATACAGTATTGGAACAATGCTACCACCCAAAATCCAAACAAATGACTATCAAGAGCCATGCCATGTAGAAGAAATGACGAATGCGATAAACTTCCACTTAGAACACTAGAGAGCCAACTAGGGACTCTAATCACAAATGTATTGAGGAAGCGAAGGCGATTACTTCCAAAGACCACCCAAATCACACTAAAAGAACCAATAAATGGAGTATGGTGACAATAATGCCACAGAAAATTCACAGAATTACGGTTATCATGAGCCCAGCTACCCAACAAACCATTACAAGCCATCTCTAGAAGGCATTATAAGGGAAAGTATGGCTAGAAGCAACGCCGCAATTCAAAGCAACCTAGATTTTATCAAAGACCTTATTGATCAAATGATACCCAATACACCCATTTACACGCTTGAACCATTGCTAGAAGATATCATACGAGAAAGTGAAGCCAGACGCGAAATCATACATCAGAACAATCTAGCTTTGATGCAAGAACTGAATGGCAGACTGAATCCCAACACAGCTAGCCACGAATCCAAACCTTCTTTAGAAGAAATCATGAGGAACAGCTTAGTTAGAAATGGGTATGTTCTAGCTTCGATGCGATGTATATGAACATGGAGCAATTAGGGAAAGAAAAATGATTGGGAAAAGCGAAAGAGGTGTTCAAGACCTTAGCGTTCCAAGAAATTGGTTAAGGAGAAGATGTCCAAGGTTCTGATCCTAGAAGTATGAAATTAAAGAAAGCTAAAGTGAGGAAGAAATTCCTCAGACGACTATTAGCATTGTGGAGGATAATCCTGCAGTTAAGATCAAAGAATAAAAGCCTCCACCTAGTAAAGAAGAGGTGATGAAGCAAGGATTGTAGGAAACTGAAGTTAGCTTCGAAAGCGTGGAACCCCTTGAGATTACAAAATTCACTTTTGAACTATCATATCCTTAAGTTCATAGGCGAGAAAACTTTCAAAAAGACAAAATGAGAGCAATAGACCTAGGGCAAGGCGTAAGACACATCTACCTACTAAAAAAGTAATTTTGGTAGGAAGACAACTCATAAAGATGAAACATGGAGCAAAAAATGAACAAGCTATCAAGGAGGGAGCCATCAAGAAGATTTATAAATGGCCTAAGAAGAAACAATGTCAAGGGATGAAACGAGGCACAAAGGCTTCATCCAAAGCATGTAGCATTCCTAGAATACAATTATCGTTATTTATGATTTTGTGCTTTTATTTGCTATTATTTATGTATTTGGTTATGTTATAAGATATAATCTTTATTTTCCTTTTATGGCTGCCCAAATAAACTTTCCTTTTCCGAGTGGAGTCTAACAATCAAAGGTTATAAATAACTGATCATTGATTGTTAGAATTATAAACCATAAGCCTTCAATTTTAAGAAACCTCAAAAATTCTGATACACCCTAATTCATCCCTCAAAGAACGATCTGGTTTAATGGCTCTTAGCACAAAGACTAACAAGTAAGTAGGTTCCAAAAAAAGTAAGGGAAAGATGACGATGAGTCGGAAGAGATGCCACAGTTCGACGTCTCTAAAGAAAGAAGGTAAGAAACTGGTGTTTAAGGATTCGACGTTCGAACAAGGCAAAGGCTCCTGCACAAAGCAACAAGAAGTGAAAAGGTCTTCGGAAACAAAACTGTACGCACAAAGTCATCACGAGTCTCTCGATGTTTTGCGATCAGCAACCATGACGATTTGTCACAACAAATGGGCAAAACAAAGATCTTTAAAAATAAAAAAGAATTTGGCAGACGAGTTCGTATAAGAATATTTATAAAGAAAGCAGCAAAGAGAGTGAAGAATTTGTAAAGGACGAACTAGTGGAGAAAGCGGGAGAATCCATCGAAGAAGACCTTGAGATGGACGAGACTTTTGAAGAAGAGACAAAGATTAGAGAAGAAAAAGGAAGAAATGAGGAATTAGAAGAATCCCAGGAGGATTTGGAGGAATACGAGTCGGAAGAGGAAGAAGAAAATGAAAAGTGGGAGATTACATCAAAATCGATAAAGTGAGCACCAAAATTTTATAGTCTAAGGGTGGAAAATATGAGAGCAAGCATGTTGGCAGTGCCTCAAGGAAAGAAACATTTATCAGTAGAATAAGAGCAAAATAAAACGTCGAAGCAATATTTGAAGCTGAACAATGAGCAGCGAAGCTCTACATATTTCTACAAGAAAAAATGTTCTGAAAAAATAACGTCTGTAGTAGATTGGCCAGCCCAAGCAGAAAATGGAAGGAATTGGAGTGCTTTGGTGGGTCAAATTTGTACGACCAATCATCAATACTTGAGTAGATTGGGTAAGGCAGTTATTGGCAAATCTCAATTAAGAAAGACCATTCTTCTCGAGAGTCTAGGGAATAACAATTGATTGTAGGTCAGCATAGCAGAATCGGGCGCTTCAACTTCTCAACATTCCAAATGCAAAATATAATAAAATATTGATCGTGTCTATAGATGAACGGCTGATAGAAAGCCTAAAAGTGATTAGAAAAGTAGAAGATAAATGGAAAAGCTCGTCCTAACTTTCTGGTGGTGTTGGTAAAGGAAAAGATGCGTAACTGGCTAAGCTTTATTAAAACAGCAATCATGCCCACTATGCATGACACATTGGTGACCATAAATCGAGCGTTGCTGCTCTATGCAATTAAAGCAGAAAAGAGCATATATGTAGGAGAGATTATAGAGAAGCAGATTCAACGCTGAGCAAACAAGCGTCAAGGAAAAATGTTCTACCCCCACTTAATAACCCAATTTTTCCTAGATCATAAAGTTAAGCTAAAACCACTTGACATTCTGGTCAGAGATGGAAAAAAAGAGAAAAGCGGAAGAGGCAGCAGTCACCCTCCCAAGCTTGGCTAGAAAATGCAATAACTCCTTCAATCAAGCAAAAGCATATTAGATCTATGCAAAGAAGAGGGTCAGAAGAATTAAGAACTCGCTTTCATATCTAAAATTCGAACTTTGAGTGCCCGAATTCTCAGAGGAACTAGAAGTAGCTGAAGAAGAAGCGAACCCATATGATCTTAGTGGAAGCGATCGCGATGCGGGCAAATAGAATTAAATGAAGTCTTGTTCCTTTACAATTTTAATTCATTTCCTATTTTTCGCATTTAATCATAGTAGGTTGCAGTTCTAGCACTTTTTAACTTAGCTTTTTCATTCAGGCCTTTTTCTTTCATTTAATAAAAAAAAAGTTAGCAAAAGACTTTCAGCTTTTTGGTAACAATCCTTGGAGAATATCAGTCCTACCTTAAGCCCTTAGTTAGACTTCCAATTCCCTATTATAATTCTTAATTTCAATGAAATCATACTTCAAAATAAATTACTTCTCACTAAGAAAGAGAAATAGAGGGAATACTTATAGCTAATCCCGAAAGCATAAAATAATGGGTACAATCATCAAAACATCTAAGTTTGGGAGAACTAAGCCTCACTTTCATTGAGGACAATGAAGAATTTAAGTTTGGGGGTAAGGGCAGTGATGCGATAATTCGATACGGTATAAATAAACTAATAATAAATTCTAAGTATAAAACTTTATTGCTAAAGTCTCACGCTTTGGAATTGCATTTACGTAAGTATACGCAGTCGAAAATGCAGCAAGTGATAAGTATTTATATTTTATCATTTTCTGCAGGGATTGATGTCTATAATTAGTCTAATTAATCTAAGAGTCGTACAAAAAAGTAAAAACAATGGTGTTGGGATTTTGGTTTTGTTTTATATCTAAATGCAAAAATAAATCTAAAATGGGAAATTAATAAAGGAAGGCTCAGGTTAAGGTTATGGGAAGCATCTAGCAATTCCTAGAATAAATTACAGTAAGTAGTAATTTCCATACTTCACTTGAACTAAACGTTTGCTTCTGCATTCGTTCATGCTGACTCCGACTCCCGCCGCGAATCAACGTAGCTTTCTAAACAGTACGTCGCATGTAATAGTAGAACGTTTATTCCTAAACTGTTCTTAAATACGTAAAGATTTACACTAACCTACTGAACATGTGAATTAGACTTAAGTTATCTTTTCTTCTGAATTATAACTTACTAGTTCATGTGGATGATCGGTCAACATTCACTATGTAATTAAGTCCCTAATTTAATATTCTTCAATTAACAACTCCTTTATACCCTAGTACATGCTTTCTATAACCTGTACCTTTAACCTTTGCCTAAAATGTTTAGCCAGACATAGTAAAGAAAAGATAAAGCATGGCAATGAAATATAAATAATATTGCATTGAAATAATGTCTGTGCGAAACAAAAGGAAAAATCAAGTAGAAAAGATAAACTAGAAAGCGATAAATGGTGGCTGCTTGAAGAACAGGACTCCGTGTCAATAGGAAGACGAACTTCGCTTCAAAACCCTCATCCCAAGTGTGGGAGAATAACTCTAAAAAACAGGCACACTTTCTCTCTTCATTCTTCTCTTATTTATAGGCTTTGAAATGCTTGGGGACTAAGGAATCGAATACTTGGAAAGTAAGAATTGGATTTGGAAATTTCTTTTGTTGCCTTTTATTGTATTTTATCTTTGGCAGCTTGTCCTCTGATTCTCGCGATAGATTTCCTCTGATTGATCACGTTTTTGCTGATTAAGGTATGAATTCCATGATTACTACAATTTTTCTCCAGCGATCTGATAGTTGGCATTCGCTTTACATTCGATTCTTTCTTTAATTGATTATTAAGGCTTTGGCATATGATCTGATATGCTGTTTCCGCATCAATGTTTCCAGATCCGCTCCGCATTAAATTTTTAGCTTATTGGTTTCCCTTTGCAAATATTCTTGGAAGATCCTGCAGTTCTGCAACCTTTATCACGTCTTAATGTGCATTCTAACCTTCCACTTCTCCTTTGAATACGATGTTCACCATATTCCCAAATCCTATAGATATAGCAATAAATTAGCGCAGTGTGGGATCTTTGGCATTTAAGTATGAAAAACATTTGGCATCCATATTTTACTCTAAAATGCTCTAACTTCCCTAGCCTTTTACATCTAAGCTCATAAATCATGCATGCATGTTATTTATATCAACTTCCCATCTTAATGATATTCTAACTCTAAATTTCATTTGCTTAATGCACAAATACCTTTAGAATATATTAAGATATTAGCCTAAATAATGTTATATTTGAGAGCTATCAGGCAGGCTCATAGTCAATTAAAAAAAAAAATCAAAATTTTCTGGGTAAGATAAAAGCTTAGAAGAGCTAGTAGCCTTAGGATCTCAGAGTATTCCTTTGTTTAGCGAAAGCGCAAGCTTAAGATATTCTCATTTTCCTAGGCAGAGCGCTTTATGCTCAAGCGAGCCATGCTAACGGGTCAACTACTCCAGGCTGGTCTCGGCGTTTGAGTCCATCGCTTCTCGCTTTCTCATTCTTTGTTCTTTCACTCCCTTACGGAGGGTTCGTTCAGGTTTGGGATCGAACGGGAAGAGCTTGCCCATGTACTGAGTGCATCTGTAGCAATCGAAATAATTTATTCACCTTTTAACAGTTAAAACTATTCTAAACTATCAATACAATTAGTAATTTGACACAGTCTTGGACAACGGAGCTAAAATCTTAGTTGTAGATTTGCAGTTCTTAGACTCTTATAGATTGATGTCCACAATCATGCAAGTATATGCAGTCTCCAATAAGTAACGAGTAAATTTATATCGTTCTTCCTTATGGACTGTGGGTTTACCAACAGTTGTAGTTTAGAATTAAGTACAGAAAAGTAGACAAATAGGTTGTGGTTTGAAGTTCTTCATAATTAAGCGAAGGAAAATGTAAAGATTTGGGATGCGTTCACTACATTAAGGGAAATGGTGTAGTAAGGAATAACTATCATACTTCACTAATCAAATGGGCGTTTCTGTTTTCGCTAACACTAAAACCAACTACCGTTGGGAGTTAATGTAGAAAATAAATCAGCGCGTCGCATACAATAGTAAAACGTTCATTCCTAAACTCTTTTTAAAAGCATAAAAGACTTTATGCTAAACTACCGAGCATGTAAAATAGCTTTAGGTCATTTCTTCTTTTGATTTAACAATATATTAGTTCGTGTGGATGGCCAGTCAACACTTATTATTAAATTAAACTATAATTTAACATGCTTTAGTTACACCTCCCCAGTTTCCCTTTGCACATACGTAGCTATCCCAATTTTCCTTAGTGTCGTCTTAACGGAATTAGTTCATAATGCAAGAGGAAAATACATAAAGTAATATGGAATAAGACTTGCTGAACATTGTATTAATAACTTGCAAAATGATTCAAACAATAAAAATGTACTGAGAAATAGACTAAGCAAAATAATGTAAAACAACTAATACTATCAGTAGCAATTTGACTTCTTGGTCACGACACTTCGTCTCCTTAACTCTACAAACCTTCTTCTTTCTAACCATCTCCTTTTATAATCTTCCTCAAGGGTTTTAATTCGCTAACTTGAGATGAGAATTAGGGTTTCTAGCTTGGGAAACAAGTTTCTTCTTTATTTAGATCTTCGATAAATCTTCGACGGCTTTTGGAAATAATCCTGAATTTATCACATTTTACTTATTTGGAGATTTATCTGTGATTTTGGCTTCGCTTCACTTTCAATTCTTTCCTTCTTTTCTTGTAAAGACCCAACTTGATAATGGTCCTAAACCTGGCCCTTACTCAGCATGCATGCATAAAAGATACGAAAATCAACAAGCATTAAAGTTTGCATAATACATCCATTTGAAAATTTCAAGGAACCTTTTTATAAACATTTGAAAATACTCCATGTTCAAACATTAAAAACAACCATGGCTAGAGCATAATTTGAAATATCAAAATATAAAGCATTCAAATACACCATCAGGTTCCATATGTCAATCCTATGGACTCCGTGTCCAACTACATGCTGAATCAAATCAATAAAACAAAAACATAAGCAGAGTACCGGCGGCTCCCATGATCATTCATCCCCTCCTCTAGCCGTCTTGATGCTATCCCAAATTACCTGGTGGAAAAACCATAGAAAATAAGGGTGAGTACAAAGGAACTCAGTAAGAATCCCCAACCGGGGTACAGTATGAAACAACTTATCATCTAGCAATCAAGTATACAAGCAAACAGTTACCAACACAGAACCCTGGAATGGGATGTCCATGTAATTCCTGGGTCTTCGGAAGTCTCTAACTCCCGGCCAAATGGTCAGCTCAATAACTGACCTTGAACAGATATCTTCGAGGGTCTCTACCCTCGGCCAAATGACCAACTCAAAAGCTGATCCTAAAACAGATATCCTCGAAGGTCTCTTACCATCGGCCTATACGACCACTCAACAGCTGGTCCTGACCAACTCTCCAAATTGGTTCTGGACCTGAGAGAGTACTCGGTGTCTGGCTCTAGACTCGAGAAGGAAGTGGTGTACTCACGAACATTGGCCCGAGGGAGCTCTCCGCCCGTGCCTAACGCATGTGCGCGCACACTGAATGCTGCTACAAACTGCGTAAATGTGAGGGCCTAGGGACATACTACGTCAGTCCAGGTACGCATGCCTAAAGACTCGGAAGTGGTATCACTGATCTACAGTAGCGCGAGACCCTTGGCCCTTGACTATAACAGCCTGAATACCACTGACGCCTGAAGCTAAAAACCGGCTAAGGCATGCTTACACAGTTGGCAGGGTTTCGCTCTAGCAGGCTATAGACTAGGCTTATGCCGGTGTGGTAGCTACTCCACACCCGGCTGCCTTGGGGTAAGGAATCTTTCCTCACAGCCTGACCGGTGGGGACAAGTACGTTGGTCCACTCTCAGCCTCTAAATGAAGACAACCTAACAAGTTCTATCTAAGAATCCCAACCCTGTATCTTAACAATCAAGCGTGCTCAACAATAGTTAAACCTTAGCATGGTACTACGAGCTTAAAAGCAGAAATTAAAGCATGCTGGAAGAACAAAACCTAGCATGGCACTAACATGTGAAATCAGGAGTCAAACATGCTAGCAGAACAGATTAGCATAAAATTTTCTAACACTAAACATGCTCATAACAGTAAACAGGCAAACATGAAAGCAATAAAAGTAGTCCCGCAGGGTCCACACAACCCTGCCAAGAAATCCTTACTTGGAAAGAAAGCAGAAAACACAACAGATAAAAGTGCTTCTTGAGCTGCAGAACCAACAAGAACCTATACAGATAATAAACAATAAGCACACATTAAAATTCAGATAGCTAAACAACCAAGCTATGAGAACGACGGGGCTCGTGGAAGTTACCCAAAACCGTGGAGAATAAGTCTCGGTAAGGCAGGCAGACGGTGCGGCTGGGCAGCGACACAGCGAAGGAGAGCGAGGATGCGCGGCACGGCTCGGTGAGCTACTGGGCCAACAGGCTGCTCGCGGTGAAGCTGTGGCATGGCACGTCTTGGCTAGGGCGAATGTGCGAAGCTGCGATAAGAGTTGTGCGGTGAGGGCGTGCGTAGCTGATCATACGGCTGTGACAAGGCAAGGGCGAGAAGCGATCGATAATGCTGTGGGCGTGGCTGACGATCACGGCGTGCGGCCTCGGCCAAGTGGAAAGATGTGTACGGCTGCACCTCGTCTAAGGTTGATGTGCAATGATGGAGGCAAAGACACGGCGCTTGTGCGGGAGCTCACAGAACTATAGCTGGCGACGGAAGGCTGCTTGGTGGATCAAAGGGCTGCGGCCTAGAGTGATGGCTTGGAGATGGTTCTCGGCAAGGTGAAGGAACAACGATGAGAGCTCAGAATGGTGTTGGCAATGGCTAGATGGTAAGAACAAGGAGAAGGAGAGGAGATCACAAAAGCTAGGCCAAGGAGAGGGAGAAGAAGAAGAGATTGCAAGGATAAACTACGATCTGGGATTCCCTTTTTGCGTTTTGGCCTCTAGAACGATTCGTAAACGCAACCCTTCTCTTTTAATCGATAAAACAATCTCCACCTGCCACGTGTCCCTGGCAACCCACCTTCGAGTCCCAGCGAGGACACATTTTTCTCTTATTTTCTCTTCTTTTAAACAAATCCTCCAAACTCTAACCAACAGGCTTCAAGTCCTGGCGAAGTCACCTTTTTCTTTCTTTTTCTCATTTTAACCAAAAAGTCTCTAAACTCCTCCAATAACCACACCCGCTCTGGAAACCTGAAACCGAAGGAAAAGCCAAACTCAGCAATCAACAGAAAGGTCTCGAAACCCTAGACAATTACGAAACTACCCTTGAATGCAAAATTACCAAAATGCTCCTAAAGGCTCAAACTGCCCTAATGACCTAACCAAACAACCAAATGAAGAAACGAACATACCTGGGGAACCGGAATGGAAAACTGGGCCGTTACATTTCTGCAGCTAAGGCTTTGCATCTCAAATGCTCTGATTTACCACTTATGTATTTCCGTACCTCACTTCACATTGGTATTTCTTTTCGTTGCACTTCATTGCCCCTGCAAAAAATTATTCATTAGCACTTCTTTGTATGGGATTTTTAATAAAAATTATCTTTTTTTCGCTTTACAATTCCAACTTCTCGTTTTATTCTCTTGATGCGTAAGCGTCAGTCTTGTACACCTTTAATGACTAGTTATATTCCTTTTTGCTCACTTCTTTTTAATAATAATGCAAACAATGACTCTAGCATATGTTAAATATTAACTAAAATTGAGAGTTATCAACATGAAGCCCTCAAACTAAAACACAATTACAAATAAAAAAAGAAAAACCGAATAACTACTACAAAATAAATGCGAAAGATAAAGAAAACTAAGATAAACTGGCTGCGGTTGCTGAAGGACAGGAATTCTCTTCACCAGGAATCACAAACTTCGCTTTGAAACCCTAATCTCGATTGCCTGAGAAGATTCCAAAAACAGGCATAATTTAGATGACTGAATTCATCTCCTTTCACTACAAGAAAAGTTGTTTGTGCCGACGAAGGCTATGACGACGGAAGAAAGTTACGTCGCCATAGATAGTCTATGCCGATTGAAGAGTAAAATTCGTCGGCATAGGTTACAAAACCGAATTAAACAATCTTCATTCCCTAATTAAATGAATTTTTCCTCCTGCCTCTAAATAATCCCCCATCTTCGTCGATTAAAAAACCAAAGACTCAAGCGATTAAAAAACCTCGACGGCTCGTCTTCGTCCACTAATTAGCTTTCATCTCCATCTTCGTTGTCGGTGCACCACCAACAGCCGTCGAGGACTCGAGCTGTGAAGTCGTGAAATCAGCCGCTGAGGACCCTACATCTCCGTCTTCTGATTAAAAAACCTCTTGCCACTCGGTGCCTGTGTCGGTGCGGCTCTGAACGTCACTCTCCCCGGCCAGCATCCGAGCCCTGAACTGGTTGCTCAAAAATTTCACTGGTCCATAATTTTTCCATTTCAGTATATGTTTGAGATGAGGTCAAAATCAATAGTGTCTGAGTAATTATTCGATTAAGTATTTTGAATGTTTTTAAATATTAATTGGAAAAATTACATCATCGTTTTTGTTCTATTAAATTCTGAGAAATATTAGTCAATAACTAAGATTAAATGCCCTCAGATTCTGGTGTGGTGTGGCCTTTGATTAAATGCCCTCAAATTTGCAAGCAAGCAGATCACAATTCCTCCTCGTAACAATTAAATGCCCTTGGACTACTTCCTCTCCTTTCATTAGGCTTCTTTAATAATTATGAGTGTGTTTTGATAGAGGATTGATAAGAATTTGTTTATGTTTGGATATAGCATATCAAAGTTACCCTCTAAGGCATGTTTGGTTTTAGGGAAGTTGAGTGGAAGTAAAAAAAAATTGAGTAGTTTGAATGAATAGTCGTAAGAAAATACTGTTAAGACAAGGTTGCTTGGATGAGAGGGTTTAACAATGAATGGATCTTTATGCTTGGATAAGATTAAATTTCTGGGGGGAAAAATGGTTGGCATGGATTCAAGATGACAAGATTTGAGAAAGAAAAGGGTTAGAAGTATAAATGGTCTTGTTTAATTACTCTATGGTTGTAGAATTGGAAAGTTATTCTGAACAATATAATTGATATTCCAATTGCTGTGTGCAGAGCCATTAGTGAACCATAAAAGGCCAGTTTGAAAATGAGAGGTCTAATATGTAGTCATTTTTCTACTTTTTCTATGTTTTTAAAACTCTATGCTTCTTTAACACATTGTTTTTCTTAGATCCAATTTGATGCCCATTTTCTCTTAAATTTTCTACTCTTAAATGCTTTGTTTACAATCTACTTTTTACTAGTTGAAAAAAAATGGTTATAAAAAAAAGCCATTTTGCTTCAAAACCTTCCACATAGGTTCACACTATCTTTCACTATAATTTTTTAGAAATGTTTCTTAAAATCACGTAAAAAAAATACTGTTCTTCCTAAGATTTTCAGAGGCAAAGTTGGTACCTAAACAAACCAAAGAAGAAGAAGAAAGAGAATAAACCTTGAGGGTTATAGACTTGGATGAAGAAGAAGAAGATGATGATTCAGAGGCGAAGTTAGAAAGTACCTAAACAATTGCTATAGTTTGTTAGCTTTTACTCCATACAATGAATGTCTTCCTCTTTTTTTACCTTTTGTTAAAATGGGTTTCACTTTTCTTCCACAAATTTTGGATTCAAAATCCAAAAAGCAGAACAAGAAAAAAAAAGGAAAAAAAAAACATAGTGGAAAGTGAATATTTAAAAGAAAGAGAAGGAAGTGGGTGAGGTTCTTCCAAATTTGGTTTTGGTTTTCTTGAAAGAAAATTAATGGACAAAATGAATGTTGTATAAATTATGGATGTAGCGGGGAGTGCTCAATCATCATTAAATTAAATGCTGAATTGATAAATCATATCAATGTGGACAGTCACATTTGTATGTGTCTGTAAAGAACTATGAGAAACTTGGGAAATTGAACCTTCTTCATTTAAATTCTAGTTTGCTTTTACGTTGTTTGTTAATGTGGTTGTGTGACTATCCTGCAGCAAAGATAGGCAGAAATATGTTTCACATGTATTACATAACAGGTTATATTTTTTGTGAAATCCAAAATACGTCGTTATGCTGCAAAAATTATTTATATTGAATTTTAAACTATTCAGGTCGGATTT
>JBBMKA010029260.1:0-25025 GCA_037833695.1 Sechiopsis laciniata
GGACGCAAATTATGGGTTAACTCCCATTTGAAATAACCGGGCCCCCAAACATGGGTTTTGTTATTATATCCAGACCGTCCGTTTTGAAAATGGGGCCCAAACACACCCATGGAGATTTAAAAACATTGCCCATAGAGAGGTAAATAAAGTGGAATGGGTAATTCCACAGGTAAATGTTAGCTGTCAAACAGAACACAGAAAAATTGATCAGTACCACATACAAGTGGGTTGTAATTTCAGTGGGCAATATTGAATATTAATCATAATGGTCAGTTAAAAATTTACTCTTCTACAGTACGTTCTTCTTTATGTTTCATGTCATTTATTGCACAACACCACTACCAAATTTTAATCGTCTCATTTCATTTTGTAACTGTGTGTAACCAATTCATTTAAATAATATACCAATACTATGATGATATCATAAATATCACATTTTTAAAAATAAAATTGAGGCTGCTTTTTTTTTTTTTTTGGTCAATTACGTGAGAATAGGGAATGGAGTTAGTAATATATGTTTTTCGTCGGTTGAATTATTTATCCCTTTAAAATTTTGATGTTGCAGTAGATAGTGTAATGTTGTATCTTAAAATTAATTAGTGACTAGAAGAGTAGCCATATATCATATATAAAGATGTTGATAACTCATCACATTTTTTATGGGAAAAAGTGAGATTCTTCGGCGAAGAGTAAAATTTAAACTTTTCCAAACAAATTAATATAATGGGTTCAACACATTGAACTTGAAGATGAATTTTATCACCTAGTCTTAAAATAATGTTATTCAAGATAAGTTTGAAATATGAGTAAAAATTAAGAAAATTTGTGACAAATTTTAACATCTATATTTTAATTACAATATTTTTAGAAAAAATATTTGGTACATAGCAAAATATAAAATATTTAATTTAATTGAAACTTATGAATTTAAATTTTACTTGATTGAAATCTATCAGTTTCACTTAATCTCATCAACTTTGCAACTATCAATATAAAGTAATTAAATTCATAAAATTTTAACATGGGTAATTTTTTATTTTTTTTTTAAGTAATGAAAAATTCCCAAAAAAAATCAATACTCTTTATTTTGTAATAGGATTTCCTACATACCTGTTTCTTGCACATAAAGTTATCCAAGTTGCTAAAGACCAGAAATTTAATGAATTATTATAGGCTTTGTCGTAATAGTCAGATAAGAGTTTTAGGAGGTGTTTGGACAAGGAGATTCTTAGAGGGGAAATTTTTTATTTGTAACAAAAAAACAAAATCAAAGAAAATCTACAAATAGATTTTTTTTAGAAAAAAATTTTATATATAGAAGAAAAAAAAATCGATCTATATAAAATGACAAAAATACTTACGGTTCAATCAGATTAGTTGATAACCTTTGATCAGTATAGTCGATAGCCTTCAATTAGTTTAACTAGTGCATCTTTTACATCTTCTTCGTCCAAAACCTTTTTCATTCTTCTACACGTCTCTTCTCCATTTCACCAGCTCACTGTTACTGTCATCTCTTATTTTCTTCCACTCGCAACACCTCATGAAAAATCTCCTATATAGAATGCATAACAAAATAAATAAATTCGCAAATACAAGTAATATTTTAAATATATATTTGAAAATATTAAAAATTAAAATTTATCCAACAAAAACTTTTAATTTTATATGGTTAAAAATTAAATAACTAATAGACAATATTTAAAATTTTAAAAATGCAATATGAATAAATGTGCACAAGAGATTAAGAAAAATAAATAAAATAACGGAGAGGAGATTAAGAAAAATAAATGAAACAATGACATGTAAAGAAGGTGGAAAAAAATTGAATGAATTAGTAACGCCATGGTTATCTAGAGGTGGTAATCTATTTCAATTTTATGGTTACAGATTCGTAAAATTTACCCACTTGGTAATTAGGACCTAATTTATACTTCCTAATATATATGGTGACAATAATTTTACCAGCATGTAAGTTTTGCTCTTAAAACTTTTATACCATTTCAGCCATCGGCAGAGTACTTTAGAATTAACGTTTGGTTCAACCCAGCAATTACTTTTCATTTATTACATAGTTATTACATACGGTGTTGGTTGGTAATTGACAAGTAAATTTCATTTTTTAATTCATGGTATTTCAGTTTGAATTGAGTTTCTTCTTTTCTTTTTCTCACAAAAAAAAAAAAAAGCAATTGATATTTATTTACTTATCTGTTTGGTCTTTCTTAATTAAGAATAAAAATGCCAAAAATACATATTTAGTCTTCTTTTTTTCTTTTTTTAATTTTAAAAGAAATAGCATTGTGCTTTGTATAAATTATTTTAAAAGAAATAGCATTGTGCTTTGTATAAATTATCTTCGTCTTAGGTTAGAACTTTAAATTACAAAAGTTCTTAGTTTTTTTAGTTCAATAAAAAGGGTGAAAAACTCAAATTTATGACCAAGACTGCAGATGAGCCATTGTTCAATTTTTGTAATTGTAATGTTATATTCCAATTTTTGAATACTTAGGCCTATTTTACCAATTGCCTAATTAATTTAATTTTTTTCTCTACAATTTAAAGACAATAAAAGTGCTTAAACCCTCTTTTGAAATTCAACAACTTTTTAGATTCGAACTTGTAACCAACTAGTTAAGGAATACTTTGATCTTACTAAATACTGTTTTTTTCAAAAAAAAAAAAAAACTTTAATCCTCTAAATAAAAGTTAAAAACACATCTCAAAAAAATAAAAGTTAGAAAACACGGTTGGTCTCTTGTTGCCCTAAAATAATGATTTCCTCTCAAATTTTGGTGCGTAATGACTTTTTTAAACGATAGTAATCTATTATGGGGACTATTTGCTCCAAAAGAAGAAGATTAATTCAAGTTTTATTATTTATTTAGCCAAAGTAGAGCTTTAAAACCCAAAAGTATATTCATATTTTTCAACCCAAGTTATTCTCACCGCCAAAGTTATTAAAATAAAACATCACATCACAAATAGATCATTTGAAATATTTACTAATCTTGTCGATTGAAATACTGTGATATACAAGTTCAAAAAAAAAAAGAAAAGAAATACTGTGATATACAAAATCTTCGAATATCATTTCTAAATCATCATTTTCTTTTTACGTATTATTTAATGCATTTTTTTGTATCTCACAAATAATATAAATTTTTACCAAGCACTTACTAATAAATATCCAACTATTTTTTATACTTATTAAACTTGTCAAAATAGTTTTTCATTACTATTCACTAATGATAAACATCTAGTAAACTCTAGTTCCATAAGAAAATAAGGATAACCTATATTATATTTCAAACTAAAGTTATGATAAGAATTAAAAGAGACGATGAAGTACATCCTTTGAATACATTTTTCAACGAGATCATCACCATCACTAAATATATAAAATTACAAACGTCTTAATTATTTTTTTTATCGAATTCAATAATTAAGAGTGAATCACGAGACAATGCCCAAAACCACAATCCAACTATGACTCTTAATCGAAATTGGTATATCTTTCATAAGAAATTTATGGAATCGCACCTCTAAAATGTTTAGATCAGAAGTTGTTTTGAATAGTTAGAGATTGATAATTGTAGCAAAAAACTTATTTGGATATAATTTTTTTTAGAACAATTAGAGACAATAGCTTGTTTGGATGTAAATTTGAAATGAATAATTATTTTGAGTAGTTAAAAAATGGTTAAAAATGAGTTATTTTAAATAGTTAGAAATGAATGATTAGAAATGAAGAGTTATTTTTAATAGTAAACATAATAAATTTTTTTTGGATAGTTACAATTACTCATTATAATTTTTTAAGGAGTATTTAGTAAATACTTAATTTAAATCCTCCCTAAATTCAAGAAACGAACACCGTGCAGTTACGTCAACCCTTTATTGAAGGTAAAAATAAGATCTCACAAATAAATGAAAATGCATCTTTTTTACTTTGGGAGGACATTACTTTAAATTGCCAATACCCCTGATAGTGTTCATTTTTTCAGTATAATGATTATTGTACTAATACTTTAAATTGGTTATATATATATATAAAGAACTTCATTAATCAATCAAATAAAGCATTAACAAAAACCCTCTAAAGAGGGAAAGCAAGGGACATCTTAATCTCGGCTCACATGTCCGACCAAAATAAAATAAAAGATAAAAAGCTATAAATTAAGTAAATTCTAAAGTGTTTCAAGATACTTTTCGATCCATTTTATGTAAAAGACTAGATCTCAACGTAAAAGGTCAATGATAATTAGTCAACACTTAATTGGTTGACATTGAAGAAACTTTGAGATTTAACGTAATTGTTAGGATTTCATTATTGTCCTATATTGAAAAAGTAAATAGTGCTTCGAGTATTTATAAAATATGTGGACTACTTTTTTCATCACTAATTGATTTTGAGGTGGATGTCCACATTTTCTAATAATAATAACAACAACTGACAAACAAGAATCGGTGAAAGTAGAAAATAAATTGAATTGGAATTTGTTCTAATTTTGCTCAAATTGTGGTTATATGTACCTTACATATTTTTACTAGGGAATGAAATATTTTTCTAAAATATAAATTATGAGTTGGGAATTCAAAATATTTTTCCAAAATATAAATTATAAGAGGGGAATTCAAAATCTAGTTTTTCAAGCATTTGAATGCATTTAATATAATTCATATCCTTCCAAAAAAAAGAAAAAAAAATTGAAGAATGAAATTATTTGGCAACGTGCATTCTTACGCGTTAAACCGAAGTGCACTGTTGCTATAAGAGCCACACTTTTCCTCTCACCGCATTGCCCCATTTTAGTTCCCAAAATCTCTTTTTTTTGCTCTCATGGAGCCATTGGTCTTATTATTTTCAATTCCATTGCTCTATTTACTCCTCAAAATATGGAACCATTTTGATTCGAAGAGGGACCAAGAATGCTACATTTTGGACTACCAATGCTTCAAACCAACCGACGACAGAATGCTTGACACTAAGCTCTGCAGAGACCTTATTAGACGCTCCAAAAATCTTGGTCTTCAAGAGACCAAGTTCCTTCTCAAGGCCGTCGTCAACTCCGGCATCGGCGAGCAAACCTACGGCCCCCGAGTCCTCTCCTCCGGCAAAGAACAACACCCTTCTCTCCTCGACTCCATCTCCGAAGTCGATGAGTTTTTCCATGATTCTCTCCTTAAGCTCTTCCACAACTCCGGCATTTCCCCTTCCGAAATCGATCTCCTCGTCGTTAATATCTCCATGCTCTCCACTTCTCCTTCACTCGCCTCGAGAATCATTAACAGGTAATTAGTAGATAAAGTACTAATGTAAGATTAAATTTACCGTAACTTTTTTTTTAGTTCAACCTTGGGGATCGAATCCATAATTTTTGGTTTATGGACACACTAATATCTTTGAGTTATTGTTTTTGTAGTCAGATATACCATATCTCAATAACTTCTGTTTGGGATGACCATTTAAAAACAAATTTATTTTCTTCTAATTTGTTTTTTAAGATAACATTTAAAATTTTAGTCAGATTCCAAAATGTTTTTTTTTTTTTCCTTTTTCTTGTTCTCAATTTTGGCTTAATATTGAAAAATATAAGTAAAAAATAGATAAGAAAGTAATTAAAAGTACTGGAAAGAATTATTTTTTAAAAACTATAAAGGAAAATTTAAATGGTCATCAAACAACAACTTTTTAGATTTAAAAAATATTTACATGACCAACAAAAGCAATAATTAGATGACATTGATGTCTATTCAATGATTTAAGATATGTGATCAATGTTAATTTATATCATTTTTCTTATCTATTTGTTTTTCATTTTTATTTGGCCGAATACTTGTTGGATGTTTGAGATTAATGAACTCTGACACCATATTACATAATATAAAAACAATTAATAATAAGAATAGTCTACCTATATTATAATTGCAAAGAGGTAACCTTACATTTTCAACGTGCCATCCTCACCACTCGTTCAATAGTTTATTCTTGAGGGGTGATTATATTCAGGTACAAGATGAGAGAAGACATTAAAGTGTTCAACCTAAGTGGAATGGGGTGCAGTGCAAGCCTAATTTCTGTGGATATTGTGAGGAGAATGTTCAAGTCATACAAGAACTCCAATGCCATTGTTGTCACCTCCGAGTCCCTCACTCCGAACTGGTATTCCGGTAACGAACTATCCATGATTCTGTCCAACGGGCTGTTCCGATCGGGTGGCGCCGCCATACTTTTGACGAACAAAAGGAGTTTGAGACAAAAAGCCATGTTCAAGCTCAAGTGTCTGGTCCGAACCCACCATGGAGCTAACGACGAGTCCTATGGTTGTTGCTATCAAAAGGAAGATGACCAAGGAAACCTAGGTAAACCACATTAATCATATAGGCCTCTTCCTGGTAATGCTCTTCAATATTAAATTTACCTCCTTTGAAAAAAAAGTGTCAACTTTTTTCTTTTTTAATTAAACCCATTTCACTTCTCAAAAAAATTATTAGAGGGATCACTTACTCTTACCTTTCGAGATACTCATCTTGTCTCGCATTAAAAATATAATGAGTCTTCAACATCTTTTTAAGAGATGTGGACTATTCTCATCACTATCAATTAATTTTGAAGTCGAATTTTATATTGTCTAATTCTTAGATTATTTTTCAAAAGTTGGTTACAATGAATTAATTACGTGACAATGAATGCGCTCCCCAACAATCTTGAATTAAAGGTCTCCTATGAAAGTATATCTTGAAGTCCGTAGTCTCAACCAACTAAGCTGCCCGTGGGAGAAATATAATTAATTTCTTTAAAAATTGACAATTTCATTTGTATTCAAAATCAATTTGTTTAATTTTCATATCATTTTATTTAGATAATTATGAATGAGCAGACTAGCTTTTTAAGTTTTATAAATAAAGTATCTTTTTTTCACTATTATGGTATATATGAGAATTTGAAACTTTCAAAACAATAAATGTCAGTTACCAATTAACCTATATTAATTTCATCCAACCATATGCACATTATTGAATGCATGATATAGAAACTGTAAACTTACTATTCATTATTAAAGCATGGACAGATATAACCCCATCAGTCTCATTCAATTACATTTTATATTCACTCAACTCTTCCATTTTTTTTAAAGGTTTCCATCTAGGTAAAACCCTCCCAAGGGCAGCATCAAGAGCATTCACAGAAAACCTAAGAGAAATCGCTCCCAAAATCCTCCCCATAACAGAGATACTCCGGCTAACAATCCTAACAGCAATCCAGAAAATCTCCTCAGCTGGATCCTCGAAGGAGAGACGGGCAAAGCCATCGGCCAACTTCCGAACGGCGGCAGAGCATTTCTGCCTGCACACAGGGGGGAAGGCAGTGATAGATGGGGTTGGAAAGAGCCTGAGCCTAACGGAGCAGGATCTCGAGCCAGCACGAATGACACTTCACCGATTCGGGAACACGTCGGCGAGCAGCCTGTGGTACGTATTGGGATACATGGAGGCGAAGAAGAGGCTGAAGAAAGGAGATAGAATATTGATGATAAGCTTTGGGGCTGGGTTTAAATGCCATAGCTGCTTGTGGGAAGTGGTGACAGAGTTGGGTGGTTGGAAGAGTAATGTTTGGGAAGATTGCATTAACGGCTACCCGCCTGTCACTTTGGCCAACCCTTTCATGGAAAGCTTTGGCTGGATTCATAATCAAGATCCTGCTACTTTCACTTCACTTTGACTCTACAAACTAAACAGGAAAAAAAAAAAAAAAAAAAAAAAAAAAAAAAAGAAGAAGAAGGAAAATTGGGTTTTTGGCTTCAACCTCTCTCTCTCTCAAACATGTTTCCTATTTAATTTAAATTTATTTTGGGTTGCAATTTTATAATTATTTATATCTTTCTTTTCTTTTCTTTTTTTTCGTTTTGGCTTAATTTATTCTGATGGGAGTAGCTTATTTTATGTTTGATATAAATTATTGGAGGGAAAAAAACTTACGTATCCTACGAGTCGTTTATCGAATATTGTGGATTCTTACCTTTTTCAAAGTGGAATCTTTGAAGCATATTCCTTTAAGATGATATATTTCTTGCAAATCTCCACATTGATATGATATTGTCCACTTTAGACATACACCCTCATAGTTTTGCTTTGGTTCCACCCAAAAGGCCTCAAATTAAAAAAATGGTTGTCATCACTTATATACCGATCTTCCTCTCATCTAACCAATGTGGGATACTTTGTTTGCATCCCAACAATCCTCCCCTCGAATAATTAAAGTTCCACCGAGCCTCTTCGTGGGCTCAACTTCTTGATGGATTGACTATTTGAGGGGAGGCTCGGTCTTTGTTCGAGGGGAGGGTTGAATCATCCTTGGGTGCTGAATCAGAAGAGCAACCTTGATAGGCTAATATGGTCACAGTACCAACAATGGTCACAATACCAACAATATATAATCAATCTAAATTTCTAGCAACTCAAACAAAAATATATTCAAGCTTTTTCCAAGATCTAATTCGTTCTTCAAATCAAATTACGAAATCAACAATTTGGAAACGACATACTTAAAAATATAGATAAAGAAATCTAAATTAATAAACAACAAGAACGATAATAAAAAGTTTAGGGAAGAGAAATTGATACCAATTTATACTGGTTCACCCAATAATGACTACTTCCAGGCTTTGCAATTGAAATTTTATTTTATTTTATTGGATTGAATATCTATTTGAATTTAGTGAACTTTGATACTTTATTATATAGTGTGGAGTTCCATCTCAAAGCTCATTGATGATGAGAGAAATAATTCATCTATCTTCTAAATGATACTTGCTAAGAGGTTTCTTCACCTTTCAAATGTGAGATCTTCAACATGTCCTTCAAAATTGTGTTTTTTTTTAACTCAAAAATCATGAATCAGATCTCAATTACATTTTATTAGATTGAATATCTGTTTAAGTTTAATGAACTCTAATATGATATTAGATAGTGTGAAGTTCCATCTCAAAATTTATTGGTGATTATGAGAGCAATAACTCGTCCATCTTTTAAATATTAAGAGGTCTTCTCTTCTCATCTTTCCAATGTGAAATACTCAACATCCTTATGTTATAACTATGATATATCCATTATTTATTTATTATATTTTTAAGTGATGTTTGTATAGTTCAAAGCTATGTATGTTTAATTATTACTCATCTTTTCCTTCTTTTCCTTCAAACAATTTTTTAGATCCTAGAGCCAGCCATTATGGTTAATTAAGATCATGAGTGTGATCTTGAGCAATTTATTTGACTCCATTTAATATTTTCCACACTTATTTAATGAAATTCTTTTTTGCACTAAAGAGAAATTCTGACCAACTTTTAATGTAATTATGCATTATTGAGTTATTTTTTTTAATTTCTTCCGGTCAAATTTTTTTTATGTATATGTGATAACTATAGTTGAGACGAGCTGAAATATTTAAATTGTTACACACTTAATTTTAATATTTACAGAACAATGTACTCAAATAATATAATTCAAGTGATACATGTTTGTACCAAAATGGTTGGTAACTTGTTGATTTTATTATTTGTGGTAATATATTTCAACATTATAAAGTTATAAGTTCGATCCTGAAAATTGATATTTGACTCTCATCTATTTGAGAAACTACATTTCCTAAATTTGTTTTTTTTTTTAAATTTTAAATTGACCGTATTTATAATTATTTTTTAAATTTGACTAGTATGGTAAGTTTCCTAATTGAAATAGGAAGGTTAGAGATTGTCATCTACCACAAATTTACTATTTTCTATCTTTATTTCCCTCCTAATTAAAAATAGAGCTGTCCGATTTATTGAGTTTTGGACTCCATCACATGCAAAAATAATAATAATAATAAACTCTGACCCTTAATGCGTGAGCACAGTAAAAATTTACTCTCCCCCTCTTTAGTTCAGTTACCTAACGTCCCCAAAACTTTAATTTCTTTTATTTCTCTACCATAACTTTCTCCTCTATATATTACGTCCTCCTTCCATAACTTTTTTTTTTCTTTCCTCTTTTTCCTTCTCTATTTAATTCTTGAACTATTACTCCAAAAAATAAATTGAAGTGTTATTTCTCTCCTCCATAACTTCTCTTTAAAAATAAAACAATAATGGCAGAGTGCTACTTATCTCTCTACCCTCTTCTTTTATGAAACTAAATAAGTAAATAAGAAAATAAATATTGAATTGCTGGTGTACGTGTTTGTTTTTTAAGAATTAGAGTGGTGAACAATTACACCTGTAGAATTTCTTATTTGTATTTGGTGGTAAATAACCACCCTTAACGATTCATCGAAACCTCCATAAACTTATTACTCAACCATTACACTAATGTCAACCTTCAAACGAATAGTTCATTACTCTAACCACATTAATTATCAAACGAGTAGTTGATTATCTCAACCACCGTTAACACCAGTTCACAAACGAGTAATTTAAATACCTTACTATATAATTTTTACCAAATCTACTTTTTTCTACCAAATCTAAACATACCCAACTATATCTCTTACATTTCACTCTACTCTACTCTTTTTTACCAAATCTAAACTTACCCAATAATTTTTTTTATTTAACTTTAATCTAGGTATTATTTAGTCTTAAACTTGAGAGAATATTTTTTCATAAGGGTCAAAATTTACTAAATTGGTTCCAACTTTAGCAACTTTGAATAAATAGGGAAAGTAGAGCATTGTTGTCGAATTGAAATATTTAATTCCAATCGTACACTCCCTCACAATCATCGTCGTATTTGCCAACAAAAAGTATTTAAGAAGTGTTGTATGATCCACAACTCAAATTCATATGAAACCAAACTAAAACTTTGAAAACTGGAACTAAACTTGGAACTCCATTTCAAAGAGTTTGACAAAAAAATTCGATGAAAAACAAGTCAAACAGCTTCAAAAGGTCAAGAAAAAACACATTCAAATGCTCGTCGGAGTTTCACGAAACAAAAGCAAAAATTGATGGTTTGAGTTCAAATAAGATATCAAATGAAACAGGAAGAGAGATACACGAAATTGTGAATCAAAAGTGATAGCTCGTCGAAGTTTCGCTTGGAAAATCGTCAAAAAAATGAGGTTGAAGATGAAACAACTGACTTTAATCATACGTCAATCGGTATCATTGATTGGTTTCAATCAATATCGTTGATTGACTTCAATCAGTGTCGCCAATTGGTTTCAAACAATGTCGCCAATTGGTTTCTATCAATATGTCCAACTGAATTTCAATCAGAACCATTGTTTGACTTTAATAAGTGACATCTCGATTGGTTTCAATCAATATCGTCGATTGACTTCAATTTATGGTTTGAAGAGACATAAAATTTAGTCCTATGATTTTAAAAACTATAATTTAGTCTCTATATTTTGATAAAACCTAAAAATAATCTTTGTCGTTTATAATCGGACTTGAAAGTTGGTTATCCATGTCTGATGAAATTATGAGTTAAGTGATTGATATAATAAAAAAATCATAGCATTTATGCATGAATTGTGAGCTTTCATGTATTTAATACGCCAGCGATTACGTACGAATACTATATTTTTGGTTTTATAAAACCATAGAGACTAAATTCTCTACAAGAAAAACAATTTTTGCCGACAGAGGTTATGTCGACGGAACTTGTTCCGTCAGCGTAGATGGTCTATGCTGACTGAAGAAGTCTCCGTCGACATAGACTACCTATGGCTACAGACCTCTGTTCCATCGGCTTAGCATACCTACAACGACGGAGTCCACTTTTTGTCGGCATAGCCTATGCCGACGGAGCTATGCCACCGAAATTGGTGACGGAAGATTTTCCGTCGCCTTAGGCTATGGCGACGGAAATACATGTCTATGGTGCGAAAATTTCCGTCGCCTAAAACTTTTTTTCTTGTAGTGCCTAATTTTTAAAATTATAGAGACTAAATTCTAACTTTTTTCAAATCATAGAGACTAAATTTTAACTTTCTTCAAATTATGGAGACTAAACTCTAGTTTTTAAATCATAAGGACTAAACTCCAACTTTATTCAAATTATAGGGACTAAACTTATATTTTACCCTAATCATAATTATTATTATAATATTTTTTTATCATATTATTATTATAATACATATAATGATAATTACTAATTTAATTATTATTACAATTATTATTATTATTATTAGTCTTCTTTTTTTTTTACAACTTATTATTATTAGTCTTCTAACATTTATAATTATTATAATTATTATTTCAATTATTATTAGTCTTATTATAATGATAGTAATTAATGTACTAAAAAAATAATGATAATAATAATTATAAAAATAAAATTATTATTATTATTATTAGATTCTATAATGGAGCAGAATTTGAGCAAAACAGATATACCTTTTTATTCGAAGTAACAATCTAGGGGGTGTTTGTTTACCTTAAGGAGAATTAAAATTAAAATTTAATCTTTATTGTTTAATCAAATTTAAAAAATAGTTGCTGGCGAATTAAAACGTGAAATGTAATTATTCTTGTATACATTATGTAATTTTTTATTCAATCGGTAAGATTCATACTGACATCATTTATTCATGAATAATTAATTTTCACATACTTAATTCGTTAATAATTAGAAACGATAGAAAATATATATTTACTTTATCAAATCATTAAACTAAATTCTTATTTCTAAAATTATAGATACTAATACAAGTGGGTGGTTTTCCAATTCCAATAAAATATAACATACGGTAGTACATGTTAAATTCTAATTTTTGAAATCAAGCATAAATTATAACTTTATTATTTGGAGAAGTAAACTTATAATTTAACCATTTTTTATCTTAACAAAGCCAGCCTCTTCTTCCTACTAGTCAAGATTCAATAATAATAATAATACTTTTTTTATACTACTAATAATAGTAATAATATGTCACTGTTAACATTTTTAAATTTTTAATATTTTTCTTACATTTTTCTTTTCTTTTGTTTCAATTTTTCGTTTACCACATTTGTCTTTTAACCAAAAACATTTTATAGATATATTTAGAAATACAAATTTCTTCCTTCTCTTACCAATTCTTTGAAAGTATCACTTTCAACATATTAAACTAAAAAAGAAAATATTATTTTGGACTAAGAAATGTTGTTCTTTTATGTTCTTAATTATCATTGGACTTTAAGAACCACACAACTTCATAAATCTCACAAAGAAAAAAAGAGAAAGATACTGCACCCACAAAAATGCAGTCGTTAATGTGGTACTATATCAGCCACAAGTTTTTTTTTTTAATTAAAAAAAAAAAAAATCTTGTGGCACAATTTTTTTAAAAAAAAACTTGTGGCACAAAATGAGTTGTATTTGGTGGAGTGGAGCAAATCATTCTCAAAAAAAATATCTCAAAAAACTTTGGAAGAATTGGAGCAAATAAAAAGAATATCTCAAAAAACTTTGGAAGAATTTCGCATTTGCTCCAATGGATTTTTCATCCGTGAGATAATTGAGGTCTGTTAAAGTGGCTCCTCCGGAACATGTGGCGGCGGCGCGGAAGATCCCAAGATGAAGTCTTGATATTTATAAAATTTAATTTCATCCCTAGCTAATTGATTCGAAGATAGAATTAGACACTTTTTTTTTTTTTTTTTTTTTTTTTTTTTTTTTTTTTTTTTTTTTTTTTTACAAATCTCTCTAATAAGAAAAGTGATATTTGTCCAACAAGAAAAGTGAGATTTTTGCCCCTAAGGGGGGTTGTTCGTTGAATTTATAGAACATTTAAAATGTGTATTTACTAATTCCTTCTAAAAAAGAGAATCAAAACGAGTTATTATAATTAATTAAAATAATTCATCATTTTTTTTCATTAAAAATAACTCTTCATTTCTAATTATTAATTTCTAATAATTTAATTATAACATTCACAATAACTCATCGTTTCTATCAATTCATTTTTTATCATTTATTTATAACACTCAAAATAACTCCTCATTTTTAACAATTTATTTTTAATCATTCATTTTTAACTACTCAAAATAACTCAGTTTTAAGTATTTAATCTTAATTATTTTTCAATTATTTATTATAAATTTACATCCAAACAATATATTGTCTCTAACTCCTCTGAAAAAAAAAACAAATTACATCCAAAGGAAGATTTTGTAACAACTTTTATTTTTTAACTACTCAAATAATTCCAATGTTTCTCTTCCGACCTATGTAATGTGAAATGTTAGAAAAGACGCGCTTTAATCTTTCCTAATTTGTGCATCCAAGCTTGTTAAAGCCAATCAATTAGTGTGTGAAAATGGCCACAGAAAGTACTTATCCAAACAAGATATGAGAAAGCACAATTGAGACGCTATCAATTTGTGTTTGTGTTCAATTTTGAAACATGACATATCCAAAAAATGATCTTTCAAAGATGAGTGATCATTTATTGTTCTTAGTTTTTTTAATTGAAATGAATCCAAAAAAAAAAACTCATTTTGGTTGATACCATCCCAAACTTTGATTTTTATTCAAAATTTAATCGTAATTTTTAAAATTTCTGAGGCCCAACTTTTCTTCCGTTCATTCCCATACCTCCTTGCCGTCCGTCTAAAACAAGGAGTTCTTGTTTGACACGTCAGTTTTCCATTCTTTGTTTTTTATTAAAAATTCTTGAAACACAGTTTTACACGTCAGTAATTACGATATTTCTTTTTCTTCGCAAGTCAGCATCTTCTTCCTACTAGTCAAGATCCAAATAATAATAATATTTTTTTAAGGAAAAATATAATAATACTTGGATGACCTGCGAAGATTGTTTTCATAAAAAAAATAAAAGAAAAGAAAAAAGACCTGCCCGATTTTGCCACCAAAGCAAATAGTATGAATATCTCACGAACTAAGAAAAAACAAAATTTCAGTAAAAAAAGAAAAGAAAAATCAAAATTTGCCACCTAAATACGTGGCTAAATTACGATGCCATGTGCCAATGTTTTTTAAGAAATAATATTTATATGTCTATATTTTCAAACAATACTTTCCTTGTTTTTTCTTTACAAAATGTTCGAGAATATCAATTTCAATGTTTGTAGTGTTATTTTAAAATTTTAATTGATTAGGGGAAAACAAAGGGTATCATGTAAATGTAAAATTAAGTATTTTAAAATTTTAAAATAAAATATTATTTAATATTTTCTAAACATTTATATATTTTATTTTGGACTAAGAAATGCATTAGCAGTTCTCACCCACAGATTCTTTTATAATCAATTGTAAATCAATTAATTAAAATAAATTCTATGGAAGAAAAAATAAAATAAAATAAAAATTATATAATTAAAAATAAATTTAAACTATAAAGTTACCGCTAGCTTTTAATTATATGAAACATTCTTTTCACGTTGGAAGTTTTCCATTCATTAATTTGATAATAAATAATATTGAATAAAAAATGAGAAATTTAGACTAGTCTAAGTCCATAAAATAATTACAAACATGTACTTTAAAAAATTTAAGTAAATATAATTATTGGTATTAATCAACATTGTCAATTACTTTTTTTTTAATATTAGTATTAATGAATATTTATAAAATTAAAATAATATAAAATTAAAAAATATTATTGACTATAAACGTAAATACTTTCAAGTTTTTTGAAAATTTTAATTATTTTTATAAGAAGAATTCAACCAAAATAATTTTTTTTATCATAAATTGATGTTATGGTTAGCAAGAACAATAACACATCAAGATGTTATGATTCAAATCCTACCTTCCTAAAAAAAAAAACTTTTAAATATGGACACATAAAATGAAAATAGCAAATGAGGAAAACTTCTCTACTAGATAAGCAGAGTCCATATGTGTATGGCTTAGATTAGGCCATGTTAAAAAAAAAAGAAGCTATTTTCCCTGGCCTCATGTGCTATATTTTTAATAATCTTTTTTTTCTTTTTCTTTTTTTAATTCAAATATTAAATCTCTTTTATTTGTCTAATCAAAATTTTAATATTATTATACATCAAATTTTATCTTCTTTACTTCACCAAACCTTTTTTTTTTTTTTTTTTTTTTTTTTTTTTAAGTTTTGGGATCCATTTCTTTTTGGTATTTATGGTGGTCATGAAGCTTTGAAGATTTTCCATTCATCCATAACCATTTTGCTTGCTTAGTAAATCTCTAACTTTTTTTTTTCTTTTTCATATGTGATGTATTTGAGGTGATTTAATACTTTTAAATTCTAGAAATTTTATGGGATTTGTAGATTTTTGCTTAAAGTTTGATAGTTTTGTTCCTTCTTATTTTAAAAGTATGAGATGAAGTCAAAAGTTTGGTATCACGAAATTTTCTTTTAAACAAAGTGCGATTGGATTTTATGAAAATATCTTTAACTTTCTTATCTTGTTTAAAATTTGAAGAGAATAAGTTGTTTGTGTTTGAGATGATATGAATATTTTTTTTATCTAACTTAATCTCCAATAGATTTTATTAAAAAGATAATTCTTGTTTTGAGAAACTCCATAAATCTTCTTTCTTTGTATATATATAATTTTTTATTTAAAATTCTATTAGAAAAAATTTCCGACAACAAAACATAGAAAAGTATAGTAAAATATTGAAAGATTTGTTTTTACAAAATTTTCATTTAAAAAAACAAGTAAAAAAATAGGGGTGAAGAATGTAATTTTTGGATACCATGTGACGAGAATTTATTTCAATTGGTATGTCATATGATTTTATAACCATGAAGTTCAAATTTCCCACCACATATTGTTGATTTAAAGAGTACTAAAATAAAAGTTAGTTGGTTTACTCTTTATTTTTTTCTTAATTTTTATACTCTACTTATATGAAGTCCAATACATGAGATAAAATATTTTATAGTATGTTATAGTCTTCTGATATCATTTTAGAATAATTTAGATGAATACTTTTTTTTTTACATGAGTACATTTGATCATTTGTGCTTATGATATTTGTTTGTCATTTTCATTCATTCTATCTTGGTCTTCTTGTTTAAAAAGTTAATGAATGAATTATTATTATCATTTTTGTAGTTATAAAGATAGAAAATAGAATATCAATTCAGAAAATTACAATCTTCCTCTATCTATTCACGTGGAGTTAAAAGAAAGAGTGGTTGTCTCCGTAAAAGATTGAAAAAGATCCACTTGAAAGAATGAGGTACAAACAAAATGTGAAATAAAAAAAGCTTCTTCTTCATCAAACAACATAATTAACTTTACACAAGTACTACAACATCAACTATATGGATATTTGTGAATTTCAAAATATATATATCAAAAAGTTCTAATGATTATTTTTTTCAATTAGGAAAATATGATAGAAAAAGATTCATAAATAGCATCCATGTCGTCGAGTGTAAGCCAACAAATAATATCAATGAATAGAAAAAACAATATGTCATTCACCTAATTACTGGAGGTAACTTTGAATTTATAATATTTTAGTTTGAGATTATTTAATAATGATATACTAACACTATTTTTTTTATAGGAGGCATCAACATTTGGTCACAAAAATCCAATCAAAGAACATTAATATGTTTTTTTAGATGGAACATTAATATGTTTTGCATAAGTATTTTTATGTGAGACAATTAGATATAATTATCTTTTCACATAAGAAAGATTAATATTTTGTGTATGTTATATAAAATTAAACCTTTGTGTGTATGTTATATTAAGTTCAATCATTATTAAGTAAGGTCAAAGTTAGAATCTTTGGATGAAATTGTTCATCCTACATGACTTTAAGATGAGAAGGGTTAATGTTGAAAATGTGTGGTTATCAATGAAACATGATGTGAATTTATTATGTAATCAATTAATTACACATATGAGTAAAATTTCCCTTTGAATTTGAAATAATGAACTATCTTTAGATTGTTGTGGCATTACGAGTCAACCATTTTGCCACTCGTAAAAGGCTCACTAAATTTAGAACAATCATAATAACTGTGTATGATTTATGGTTCTATTTAAAAAAGAAAACTACCACATTTAGGTGGTTAGAATCTCAATTTAATGGTTATAAATCTTCTATTTTAGTTAGGATTTTAGATTTAGTTTCGATGAAATAAAATGGTGGAGTTTTTATTCTTCCAAATCAATAAATCTATTTTTTTTAGTATAAAAATATTTTATTTAATAATTTCTTTTTTTTAATATTATAATTAAATTTTAAAATTTTAAAAGATTATAAAATGAGGTTTAGAATTTAAGATAGTTTATCTTTAAAAATAAGATAGCTAGAACAAAAAAATTATAAAACTATTAAAAATATTAAAATAGTCTAAAAGTTAAATTAAAAAAAAAATGGTAAAAAATGTAAAAGAAGAACAATTAAATAAAAATTGTTAAATGCATTTTTAAAATAGTGTGTTTAGAAAATAAATTTGATATATAATAATATTAAATTTATGATTAGACAATTAAAAGAGGATTGATATTTGAATTAAAAAAATAATTATTAAAAGTATAGACCTAATCCAGACAGTACACGTGTCTAAAGATGGACTCTGGTTGTGGAGCACCAGTGAAGTTCTTCCCTTCTCCTCCTCAAATGACTGGGAAAAAGGACAATGATGGACACGTGAATCGAGATGGAATGGTGTAAAAAACACAAAACACTAAAAAACAAAATCAAAACAAAAGACGTACGAAAGCCAATTCGTCACCATTGGACTTTTAAAAACCGCACAACTTGACATTAAAAAACCAAACAACTTCATAATTTTTCTTCACACTTGACAAATCTGACCCAAAAGGCCGCTTTTGAAGAATGGAAAATCTTCCATCCGTGAACATAATTGAGGTCTGTAAAGTGGCTCCACCTCCGTCGCATGCGGCGGCGCCGGCGTCTCTTCCTCTGACTTTCTTCGACCTGTTGTGGCTAAGGTTTCATCCAATTCAGCGACTTTTCTTCTATGAATTATTACCCTCTAATAATAATAATGATACTTCTTTTGCTGACGACATTGTTCCCAAGCTCAAAGCTTCTCTCTCCCTCGCTCTTCGCTATTATCTTCCTCTCGCCGGCAACCTCGTTTGGCCTGAAGATGTACCCACCGTTGAGTTTGGCGCCGGCGACGACGGCGTTTTGCTTACGGTGGCAGAGTCCGACGCCGACTTTTACCATCTTTCTAGTAATGGTTTTCGTGATGTTTCTGAATTCCATCCTCTTGCTCCCCACTTGCCTGTCTCTCACGATCGCGCAGCTGTCATTGCTCTTCAGGTTCTTAACTCAAACTCTCTAAAACTCAATTAATTGTTTCATATAATATGATAAATTTTATGGAGTCGCTCCTCAGTCATTCAATGATGTTATCTTTGAGTTCTTTCTGTCTTAAATCCGATCTCAATTTTAATTTTATTGGACTAAATATATCTATTTTGGTTTTATGAGCTATGGATACCATATTAATTAAGAGTAATCCTCTGTCTTATGAGTAGCTAGAAATCTTTTAACTTTTTGATGTGAGATCTTTAACATGACAAACGTGACCATCCCTTTGAGATGTTCAATTTTGCATCTTTTTCAAAGTACAATAGGGAATAGAGACGACTTCTAATTGCTAATATATTATAATTGAGAAAATTTATGATGTTTATAACAATTATATCTCTAAATTATTAAATTGATCAAATGCCTCATTTGGTAATTTGATTGAATCAATTGCCATATTTGAATTTGTTTTCTAAAATTTTAACATCTATGGAACTACTTATTTATTTTAGTTATTCATATATATATATATATATGAGTTAAATATTAGAGAGGAAAAAAAGATTAACCCTACATTAGAAAATCCAACTTAACTTAAAACATATGAATTAAATTAGGTTGGTTTGATATGATATTAGTTGAGTTAGTAGATTGAACAGCTCCAAAAATTTAGACTATGCAAAAAATTCTCTTTATCCCATACCATGTAAACTCTTCCCAAAAAATATTCTCAAAAATAAAAAAAATAATAAAAAAATAAAAACTCTTCCCAAAGAATGATTCCTTAATTTATTCTATATGTGCTGGTTTCTTTGTTTAATATAAATTTATGGGAAAAGTATTTTTAGCACATAAATTTTGGGTAGTTTTTATTTAGTCCCATCAAGCACCTTCTATCTATTAAAATACTCATTTTAGTCCTTACAAGAACAAAACATGACCTAGAAACTAAAAAAGTACTTTCATTTCTTACTCTTTTCTTTTTTTTGAAAGAACTTTCATTTTTTACTTTAGTCGTCATTGAAACTAACTCATTAATATTAGAATTTGTTAGGCGCCTTTATTAAAGATCTCTACAAATTTGACTGATCTTTATCATCTGACATCAGTTTGTTGTATCTAATTTGCTCATACTACGAGCAAACTTTACAACGAGGGTGAAATCTCAGTTTGGCCTTTTTCCCCTTACACTTTTAAACTGTTATTTTATTTGTTTATTTTTATTTTATTTTATAAAACTATAAAAAGAAGGAGATTTTTCATGTATAAAAAAAAATAAAAAAAATTGCAGCATGATTTTAAGAAATTTCCTTTATAGCAGAAAAAAAGATGAATTATTATAAAATGACTAAACTGACTACCCTTAAAATGAAGCGAATTAATTGTTTTAAATTAGTTAAGTTAATTGAAAATTAGTAAGTCAGCTAATTGAAAACAATTAACTCAATTAATTGAAAATATTTGATTGAAACAAAGACAATTCTAAAATATAAAAAAAAAACACACACAAAAATTTTTTATAGATAAAATATTTTAGAAAAAGTACTATAATTAAAATTATTCAGGTAAAAGTTGTCTATCTATAGCAATTTCTCATAAATATTTATAATTTCTTATTTATTTATTTTAAAAAAAAATTCATTTTCTTTTTAAATTGATTTGTATGCAATTTTTTTTTTATTATATCGTATTTTTTTATTTATAAAAAGTTATGAATTCGAATTTCAGATGGAGGCACATATCGGTTGATAGATTATGATATGTATAACTAAAGAAATCATTTCTGTTTATAGGTCACCACATTTAAAAACAGAGGATTTTGCATAGGAATAACAAATCATCATGCAATCATAGATGGAAAAACCTCAACTTCATTCATAAAATTATGGGCACAAATTTGCAAATCAGAAGACTCATCAAACATTCCAACCCCAAAACAGATGCCATTATACGACAGATCATTCATCAACGATCCAACAAACCTCGCAAGAAACTACGCAAACGCATGGAAGGACAAAGATCACAAGAATCTAAACCTCAAACTCCCCAAACCCCAACCCGGTTTAATCCGAGCCACATTCGAGTTCACCCACGAAAACATAAACAACCTAAAGCAATGGATTTCAAACCACAAGAACAACAACAACAACGACCGCATATCGACCTTCACATTGGCAACGGCCTATCTCATCACATGCACGGCCAAGCTCGAAGGGGTGCGAGATGGAACGCTCTGGTTTGCGTTTGCGGCCGACGCGCGGTCGCGTCTGAAGCCGCCGGTGCCTTCGAATTACTTCGGGAATTGTTTGGTGGCGGGGATTGTTTGTGTTGAAAGGAGTTTGCTTTTGGGTGAGAAGGGGATTGTTGTGGCTGTTGAGGAGATTTCTAAAGGGGTTAAGAATTTGGATGATGGAGCTTTGAAAGGAGCTGAGGATTGGGGTTTAATGATGAGTGAAATGAGTAATAATTATTCTCAAGCTCAAGGCATTTCCATTGCTGGGTCTCCAAGATTTGATGTTTATAGTGCAGATTTTGGTTGGGGAAAGCCAATCAAAGTGGAAGTTGTGTCGGCTGAATCGCCGTTGGTTTTCTCTTTGAGTGATAGTAGGAAAAGTGATGTTGGAATGGAGATTGGAGTTGTTAGGGAGAGAAGTGAAATGGAGCGTTTTGCTGCTATATTTGAGCAAGGTTTTCAATGTCTCTGAATTTGTTGCATTATATATATATATAATCTGAGAATTTTAATGAATTAACCATTCTAATAAAATAATTATAAATGTAGTTAAATTTAAAAATTTTTGCTAGTAAAAAAAAAACGATTCAATATTGTATTATTAATACTCAATAATACAATATTATGTATTATTCATACACTTTAGTATATTATTACAATATTATGTATTATTAATACCCTATTACTATTACCTATGACTATGATTGCTATTTTTTTTTAAGTGATTATATTTGTAATTATTTTTTAAATTTGACTGATTTTGTAAACTTCCCTATTTAATTTAACCATAATTGAATATAGGAGATTTAAACTCATGACATCTTAATGATCATGAACACATATTTATGTTGATAGAACTTTGAGTATTGTTAGTATAAATTATTCATTTTGATGTATATTTTGGCTTATGGTTTGTTGTATTTTTCTTTTTATAAGACAAAGAGTTATATTGTGTTATGAAAGGTGGAACAACAATCAAATAAAACAATAAAGAGAACGTGAGAGAAAACACACAGATTTACGTGGTTTATTAATGATGTGTTAGCTACGTTCACGAGTAAAAAGAACGGTCTATTAATTCGGAGATACAAAATTATAGAATGTCGATAAAGTGGACTAGAGTTTTAAGAGCGTTTATATAGTGCACTTTCATAAAACCTATTATAAAATATAACCAAAATACATAAAAGTCTTATCACAAAAACGTAAACTCAATTCTATATTTTGTTTAGATCTCAAGGGCAACCCCCTCGAGCCCTCATCATAGAGATGTCCACGGGGGCGAGGGAATGGCTTTCCGTCTTCATCCCCGCCATCGAAATCAATCCTTGTCCCTCGCGAAATTCACAGTTTTTTTTCTGGGAACGAGGCAAAGATTCGTGCGGGAATTTTTTCTTGTTCAATTTTTTTTTCATTTCTTTATATTGTTTAATAATAATTTCAAATAATTAATTTTTCTTAGAAAATATCTATCAAATTTCAACTATATTGGTAATTATTAAGTAAAAATATCCATTTGAATACATAATTTCATCGAAAAATATTTTTAAATCTAAAATTTAAAAGAGTAAAATGAGGAAAAAAAATATTTTTTTAAAGAACTGAACATGGAAACAAAGATGAAGAATACATTTACGGTTCATGTTTAGCCAACGTGAAATTTTCGTTCCCGTCTCAGGCCTCGTTCCTTGCCTAAACGGAGATTGCACGCCTTGTTCGTAGACTCGGTCCCACGAAGAAAACGAACATCTCTACCTCATCAGGGGGGCTTGCCCCTAAATCTTGATGTGATGACCGGACTAAGTAATTGTGGGACACCATAGTTTAAGGCATATTTGAATCTAGGGTATTCTATATATATATAAAATAATGGAAGAATTAAAATAAATGTGGCATTAGCACTGAATCTCGTACACCGGCTGTTTTGGTGTACCACATTGCAAGGGGACCAAGGAATAGGAGGCTTTCAAATCGGATGAACACACTCATTTACTGATTTTGTATCAGCGCGTGCGTGTGGGTCTTCATCATTTGTTTTAAACATGGAATCGGTGAAGACTACAATCTGCAGGAAAAACTATAATGGAATCATTTATTATCATTCAAAATAAATTAGGGGTTTCTAATTCTTATTTCAGAAAAACAACAATGTGCAGGAAAAGCCAGCTGACACAATTTTGTGCAAATAATAGAAAACTTGTACTAGTTAAATTTATAAAATAATTATAAATATAGTAAAAACAAGTGTTAATACAGTCATTGTATTTTTTATTATTATTTTTTAATATCGGGTATTAATAAGTATTTATAATACAAAATCGAGGTATTAATGAGTGTTTATAATATGATATTAAAACGTATTAATGAGTATGAATGCAATATTTTAAATTTGTCTATATTTGTAATATTTTGTGATAAGAGTCCATCTAGTACAATATTCCATAAAAAAAAACTATATAAAAGGTTTATTTGTGTGGCACTATGTAGGGATAAAAACAATATTAGAAAATAGAATAAATCAAACCAAAACTAAATTGATCCATTGATTTGATACAATTTTAAGCATAGTATTAGACATATCGATTTTATTAAAAAATTGAAAATTATTACTTCGATTTGGTTTCTATTAAAAAAGTAATAAAAACTAAATCGAACTAATGTTGATTATTTACTTTTTTTTTTAATAATTTTTATTTTATATGTTATTTTTACTCTTTATTGCCTTCCTATTGATTTTTATTATTATAACTAGTTTTTTTTAATTTAATTTAATTATAAATATAAAAAAAATCATAAATATTGAGAACTTTTTAAGAAAAAAATATTCAAATATAGGTTGGAAGTAAAATGCAAATAAAGAAGAAAATCGCAGAAAAACGGAATTGAGGAAAAATTGAGTTGGTTTTTTTTTAAAAAAAATTATTTATTTATTATTATTATTTTTAAATGGACATTGGTTCGAATTTTTTTTGTCAGATCGATTGAATTGGTTCGGTTCTCGGTTTGCTTTTTTTTTTTGTTAGTGGTTGGTTACATCTACAACTCCAAGCTTATTCCACGATGATCATTGAACCTCTATTCTTGATAGTCAATGAGACTGCACGTAACTGAAGTTTTAGATGACGACGGTGATTGCTTTTATTTTTCTTAGCCTCTAAATGTAGGTTTTCTTTTGTTTGTTTTAAAGTTGGTTATTATCAAAATGGTTGATAATTTGATGTTTTCATTGTTTGTTCGAAAATTCAATTCAATACCAAGAATACAAGTTTGAACCAAAAAAATTTAACGTTAATTTATTTAAGTTCATGATTACTAGGTCATATACAAGAAATTGGTAGGAGCCTGCTCATGACAGTCAACAGTATTATCGTCATTTCATGATTGTTTTTTTAAAAGAATTTGGTTGAATATTCTTGATCATGTTTTAGACCTATTTGCAAGTATTTTCCAAGGAAAATAGGAAAAAAAGTGTGTTTAATTTATTAAAAATATTGGGCTAAATTATAGAAAATACCCCTAAACTATGGGGTTTGTATAAAAAATGCCCCCAAACTTTGAAAAGTTTCAAAAT
>JBBMKA010029289.1:0-25024 GCA_037833695.1 Sechiopsis laciniata
CTCCTTCGATTTGCTCAAAAGTCTCATCATTCATTCCTTGGTGGATGAAATACAATGCCTTTTTGTCCTTTTTCTTCCGTTCGCGATGTGCTACTCGTTGCACATCAATTGCATTTTCAGCTAATGCAGAAAATTCATTTTCCACTATATCCCATAACTCATGGTAATCGAACAGAACTTTCATCTATACAGACCAACTATTTTAATTCTTTCCATCAAGAATAGGGACTGATAATTGGGTAAAGTTATTCATGATAACAGACAACTTGGCTCTGATACCACTTGTTAGAAAATTAATTAAACAGAAGAAAGAAAGTTGTATTTGGGAAGAGAAAAATGCAGAGAAGAATTTGTTGAATTACCTATTTATTTGATTTTTACTTCAGTAATTTATAGAAAAATTACAACCTAAAAATAAATCGCATTATTCCCACTCCCTAAATCTGGGATCCACTATCGAACTATTGCATGATCTAATTAATGGCTAAAGATTAAAAACACGATTGATAAATAAAATACTAAATTTAAATAAAAATTAATAAATAAATACAATAATTATCAACAAGTCATTTTTTACAGGCCATTGGCCTCTTCAATTGCAGCAACAACATGTTCAAGTCTGGGAGTTAAAGTCCTCAAAATTTCTCCACCTTTGTTTGCTCTAAATGTGTTTCGCCATGGGTTTTGGTTTGTCAAGGCAAGAATCATGAAGATACTGACCAATGCTGCTTCTAATGACAATCCGAATTCAAATTCCTCTTGGCAAAGAGGACATGGTCGTAGAGGATATAGAGGCATGTATAATAAATCAAATGTGGAATGTTATAATTGCCACAAGCTTGGCCATTATGCAAATGAGTGTAGATCAAAAGGTGATAATTAAACTGCCAATTGTGCTCAATAAGAGGATTATGACGAAGAGGATCATGCATTATTAATGGTAGCCACATCAAATGAAACTCCAAACTACCAGACTTGGTATTTGGATACTGGTTGCACGAATCACATGTGTGGCCATAAAGAGCTGCTTGCAGATTTTGATGAATCATTTCGCACAAGAGTGAAATTTGTTGATGGAAGATTCTTTCCGGTGTCTGGAAAATGGCGAATTCTTATAACCTTGAAGAATGGTGATCAAAGGTACATTTTAAATGTTTTCTACGTACCTGATATGAAAAGTAATTTGTCGAGTATGGGACAGTTGGCCAAAAAGGGTTATATGATGCATGTCTCTGGAAATAAATTTTCAATTTTTGAAAAAGAAGGTAATATGATTCATCATTCACCATTGCATTCAAGCACTTGAAATCACCTATATTAAAATCTACTGGAAACATATGATTTTTGATAAAAAGGTTTCAAGAACGTTCAAATTGAAGAGATATAATGAAACCGTAAGAAAGAGAAGGCTCTAGAGAAAGAGAAGGTTAGGTGAAGATTGAGAATGAAAGGATATGTTATTAAAAAATAATAATAATAATAATAATAATAATAAAGGGAAGGGATCTGGGCAAAAAACAAGTCAAAAGAAAAGAGGGAAAACCTAAAGAAAATGGAGCGAACGGTTCGCCTCGATGCAGAGCCCATAGCTTCGACTTCACCGCCTCGATAGTCAGAGGAGGAGTTTTAGCGTAAGGGCACAATTGGAAATTATAAAAAAAAATGCACTATTTTTTTTTTTTTTTCAAATGAAAAATGCAATATATTTTGCTATAAGAGAAATCACGCATTAATACACACTTGTATTTATAGTTTTACAATTAAAAATTATTTATTATTAAATAATTGATATAAAATCACGAGTTCCTTTTTAATGTTAGAAATATGTACATTCATTTATTATTGAAATAACAAATAAATTTAAATAATTTATAACATTAAATTTTTATTCATAATTTATAATAAATTGAAAAGTATTAAACTTTTTTTTGTTATAAAAATGAGATTAAGTTTTTTTAAGGTACACTTTAAGGTAGTGGCATAGGGCGAATTTAGAAAATTTTATTTAAGATGCCAAATTTAAATAATTTTGAAAGGTTTATTTTATATAAATATATATATAAGTTGGAAGATTTGTAGGAGTCAACATATGATTGAGATTTATTTTAGAAAAAAAACAACAACAATAATAATAAATTTTAAAATTTGGGGCACTATCTTATTTGCAAGTAATAAATACTATGAAAATATGAATGAATCTACTTTTACATACACAGAGCAGCCAATTAGAAAATTTAGAAGTGATCATGACCCACTAGATGCATCAATCAGTAATTCGATAAATACTTTCAATAGCTTTAAAGGAAAAATGTTGCATATTAATTGATTCATTTTATTGACAAGTCTTTGACTTTTGAAAAATAAAATGAAAAATAAAGCGAAAGACCACAAATCTCACATCGAGAACGTGTCGACCAAAAACCATGAACGTCCCCTTACTAGCACCCTCTATATGGTTCGTGTCTCGTTTGGGTCCAAACGAAACACTAAGTCGTACATCAAACATCATGCAAGTCTCCATTGGGACATACGAACTATCATTCAAGACCGACTCAATTAACCAACATACAGTAGTTCACACATATCCAGATGAACAACATAATCTACATGCTCGCCTTAGACATGATAACAAGTATATATATTGCATGCTCTCAGTGTAATCAATACAAGCAACAAACAATACAAATTATGTCACATCAAACAAGTAAGTGAATATAGTCAATCTAACACATGTAATAGCCAAGGGCCTCTAGTAGGGTGTGAAAGGTCTCTTACCTTGGCCAAATCCACCAATTGCACTATCGAAGTTCACCAAAACCTTATGACAATCTAACCGCAAATTCAAGCCCTAAATAGAATAAATCGATCAAAACTAGAACCTCACACTATTAAAATCAGATCCAGGGCATCAAAATTACCTTACAGAGACGAACCTAAAAAATTATGCCTCGGTGCCTCTCAAACTCGGCTCGAAGAACGAAGAATAGCTCTGGTCAAATCTGGTAAACAAAAAAGTCAATGGGTCAAACTTTCCATTTAACACCCAAACAAACAACAAACCTCAAAACAAACACATTTAATCCTACTTAAATATCCATAAACCTATAAACAAATACTTCTAATCGACAACTTAAATAAAATAATCCTACAACCAAACAGCTTAATCCCCAACTTAAATAACATATACCCTTAGCCAAACACCATTCTTCTTTTTCATTTGGGTAAGACCTAAACTAAAACAAGAGAAATACTCACCTACTCTGGCGAAGCACAACGACGGGAAGACAGCGTCACTAATCTAAACCCACGATGATGTGAGGCTGCTAGCAACGAACTGACTAAATGGCAACCACCTAGTGTGCGAGCTGGATGGAATCGACACCCATAATGAAGACGTGGTGGTGCTGCTCTTGCGCTACAACACGAACGACGTGGCGAGCTGTAAGCGACGGTGAACCATGCTCCGGCGGCAACAACCACTGCCTCGACAAGACCTAGCGCAACTCTAAAGCTAACCTGTGGTGCTACCTTCACACGACAGCAACACAAATTTGATGAAAAAACCGTTGCATCTTGAGAAGGTCAGAAATAACACCGACGGCGGTGCTCACGAGAAATGGTCAGAAAAATAGGGGTGAGGGTGCAGTGTTCTTCTCGAGGTTGACTTAGGTGTTATGATTTCCGCATTCCTACTTTGGGTTACACTTATATCCACAATAACTTAGTTCTTGGCATGGTTCACTTGAGTATAAAACGTTCCATCTAAGCAATGAAGTGTCTCAAGCTTGCACTTTTGTTGGACAGCGGAGTACTTTGGGATTCGACGGCTATTCGCTCTTTTATGCCTTTTCTATTTTGCCCAGAATGTTTTGATCTTTATTTTCCGTAATTTTTTTTTTTTTTGAAAATGCTCACTTTATTTTCTCTTTTTAAACATTCCTCGGGCTTGCCCTCACCCTCAAAGGTAAAGTCTTCATTGCCGCAATGAAGGTGAGGATTAGTTCCCCCAAACTTAATATTTTCTTAAACTCAATTTCCTTGATTCAAAGCTTTCGGATTCAACCCCAAGAAAATATCAATTTGTCCAAATTTCGAATAGGGTCCGTCCCAAGTCAACCTTGTTAAAGTTACTAGCAATTAAAGTCCCAAGGTAGATTAAGTCTTTAGCATTTTTCGGCAGTGTGTTTAAAATGCAAAATTCAAAAGCAAGAATGTGGGCACAACATTAGTCAAAGTAGACTACTAAAGCAAGAAATAAACGAAGAATATGATTATATTAATGATTACGCTATCACAGAATTAATAAAAGAGAAAGGGAATGTGGGTAAAGACAAAGACTTCCTTTATTCTTTTTCTTCAAAATCTGTGCTATTGCTGCTGTCAAAGTTGCTAGAAGAAACAACGTCATGGAGGCTAAGAAATTTAGGAACACTGGCCCGCAGATTAAGCAATGCGAGTGCGTCAAATAACACAATGTATCGCTCTCTCGCGTAATCAAGGTACGCGTCTAGATTCTTTGTGAGCCGTCAGATGCAGCGTACCAATTTTTCTTGCACACTATGTCATCCTTTTGGTGAGCAAGTAGATACATGGGCGTGTCTTGAAGGTCCTGCTTCTGTTGCCACTGCCTCTATGCCTCCATAAACTTCACGTCAAATTTGCTACAGATATAGATCAGCCGACGTCGCCAATGTTTCTCTGCTTCTTTCTTGTCGTCCTTCCTCTATTGGTGTTTTCCCTTCCCTATTCAGCTGCTCTTTAATGGAAGCAACCTGACTACCTCAACAGGTCTTGAAGATGCACTTTTCCCTTTCCTGCTCGAACTCCTCCATTCTTCGATCAAACTTGGCCATGTTGTGCTCCTCCATTGAAGGTGTCAAACCTTTGAAATACCTTAAAGTTTTAGAATTGTTCATCTGCACTATCGTTGGTGACCAATGTGGTGTAGAAGTAACTGCTCTTTCTTCTCAGAGAACTTTCGAAGATTCTTCTAGCATGTTCTGCACTTATCGTGCTGGTGAAGCATCTCTGCGTCTGCGCTTGGGAGTGCTGGCTCGTGTATGCTCATCTTTTGGGCTGGCGGGTGCAGCTTTTCTCTTTCAGAATTGAGAGCTGGGTCGACCAGAAATCTTCTTTCCCTCTGTAAGTTTAACCATTTTTTATAGTTACGTGAGGTCATTCTTGCCATTGCTGAATGATATGGTCTTGGTTTACGCAAGAAGAAAGGGTAGAGTTACTCTTTGGTCGTATAGAAGGAGAAAGTACGGTTTATGAATGTTTAAATAGCAATGCAAAGAGATAAGATTTTTTTGGCAATCGAACGACATATCGTATTTAATCGGACTACTCGATACCTGACCGAATTTAATGCTCTGAAATGATTATGTACTAAATTCTTGCACACATATCGTATTTGATTCTATCAAGTCAAGTAACCAAAAATAGCAATCTAAACATTCCATTCACACAAAATGAAACTAAATTAAAAATAAGTAAATCCTAAGTAATAATTATACTTCTCGCAAAGTAAATAGGAAATATTATAACTAGCATGCTTGGAGCGAAAATAAAAATGTACCCATACGCATTTGTTCCAAGCGCACACTTCTACGCTTCATTTTTCTGTCAAAGATAATAAAGATATTCTGCACTGAATATCCTCATTTCAGTAATGCTTGAGTCTCTAACTGTTCACCATAAATTCGTTCCCTTTGCTTCATTCTTTATCCAGATTGCTCCTCCTGATTTAACCTGTGTAATGCGGAATGATCCAAACCACTTGGATCTAAGCTTTCCTAGAAACAAACGAAGTCGTGAGTTAAACAAAAGAACTTGCTGACCTCCCTCAAATGTTTTCTAGTTGAGTTTGCGGTCATGTCATTTTTTGGTCTTTTCTTTGAATAGCTTTGCATTCTCATATGCGAAGTGTCTGTGTTCCTCCAAGTCAAGCAATTGCAACATTCTAACAGGCCCAGCCCTCGACAAGCTTTCCCATACACAATTCGATAAAGTGACATGTTTAGCGGTGTTTTAAATGCGGTGCGGTAAGCCCAGAGTGAATCGTCCAATCACAAAGACCAGTCTTTTCACGCAGGTCCAACGAATTTTTCTAATATACTTTTGATTTCTCTGTTGGAGACTTCTTCTTAACCATTAGGCTATATATGATAAAAGGTTGCAATACGATGCTTGATATTATACTTTTGTAGCACATGAGCCATTGCCTTGTTTACGAAGTGTATTCCTTCATCACTGATCAGCGCGCACGGAGTACCAAATCTGGTAAAAATATTCTTGTGAAAGAATTTTATGACTATTTTAGCATCATTTAAAGAAGTGGCAATCACCTCAACCCATTTGGAAACATAATTGACTACCACTAGAATGTATAAATTTCCGTGCAAAGGAGGAAATGGTCCTATGAAGTGAATACTCCAGACATCGAACAATTCTACTTCCAGAATCGCATTTAATGGCATTTCATCCTTTTTTGCTATATTTGCTTTTCGTTGACACTTGTTGCAAGCTCGTGCAAAATGGTGCGCATCGTTGAATATGCTCATCTAGAAATATCCTAATTGGAAGATTTTTGCTGTAGTGCGCATTCTACTAAAATGTCCTCCATAGGGAGATGGTTGGCATGCTTCTAATATAGCATTCATCTCCTTTTCCTCTACGCACCTTCGAATAATTCCATTTGCACACTTTCTATATAAATATGGCTAATCCCAAAAATAGAATCGAGTTTCATGAAAGAACCACTTGGCTTGCTGTCTGGTTAAGTTAATTGGTATGACACGACTCGCCAAGTAGTTAGCAATGTCTGCGAACCACGGATTGTTAATTTTTTCTATTGTATCTATCACAAACAGCTACTCATCCGGGAAGCTTTCAGATATGTTGACCATTATTGCATCATTTCCTTTACTCTTCAGCCGGGACAAATGATCAGCAACTACATTCTCGCATCCCTTCTTATCTTTTATTTCTATGTCAAACTTTTAAAGAAGTAGGATCCATCTGATCAGTCGAGGTTTTGCGTTCACTTTACTCATAAGATATTTAATTATCACATGGTCAGTGAATATAATTACCTTCGTTCCAACCAAGTACGAGCAAAACTTTTCCAGTGCATAGACCACCGATAACAACTCCTTTTTTGTGACAATGTAATTAAGTTGCGTGTCATTGAGTGTGCAGCTAGAATAATAAATGGGACGGATTAACTTCTCTTTTTTTTTACCCAAAATAGCCACTATTGCATAGTCGCTGGCATTACACATGAGTTCGAAAGTCTTTTCCCAATTAAGTGATTCCATGATTAGGGCAGTGGTCAACGCTTTCTTCAGCTTCTCAAAAGCTTGAAGCCATATTTGATCAAAATTAAAGGGTCGGTCAGCTTATAAGAGCTCGCACATTGGTTTGACAATTTTAGAGAAATATTTTATAAAGCACCTATAGAAACCAGCGTGACCTAAGAAACTACGCACTCCTTTAACATTTTTTTGGGGATCCAACTTGTCAATAGCCTCAATCTAAGCTTGGTCAACTTCCATTCCAGACTTTGAAATTTTGTGCCCAAGGAAAATCCCTTCGCGCACCATGAAGTGAAATTTTTTCCAATCTAAACGAGGTGCGTTTCTTCGCAGCTCTGTAACACTTTTTTCAGGTTCTCTAAGCAATTGGAAAAATTATCTCCAAATACTATAAATTCGTCCATGAAAACTTTCATGATGTTTTCTATCATGTTCGAAAAAATGGACATCATATATCTCTAAAAGGTTGCTAGGGAATTGCAGAGCCCGAATGGCATTCTTCTAAATGCAAATATTTCGTAAGGACAAGTGAATGTTGTTTTCTCCTGATCCTTCGGATCAATGGTGATCTGATTGTAGCCCGAATACCCATCTAAGAAGCAATAGTACTCATTTCCTACTATGCGGTCCAACATTTGGTCTATATAAGTGTAAGAACCCGACTTCTAAAACAGCCCTAGACCCGATTCTTACTTAGCATGCATGGTTTAAATACAGTTATAACAAAAAATTGAAAACAACTAGCTTGATAGCTATAAATATTAACAATATTTAAGCTTCCAAATTATAGCATTTCACTCGATTTATAAGTATAATTTTGCATTCTAAGATAAGCAAATCACAAATATCCACATAAGTTCGCACTTTAAGATAAAAGTGGATACAAGTAAGAAAACGGATAACAATGTGGTTAAGTTCATCCATTTACATAAATAAACAATGAAATCAAATTATTATAAGAAATGCTTCCTAACATGCTAAACGCCCAGGTAAGCATTGGATCTCGCATTACAGAAAAACCTACAGACAGTGCGGATGATTCGAAGGAAGCAACAAAGGAAAGTTGCGGCACAATTTTAAAAGGAGAATGAGTGGAATAAACATGAAAAGAATCACCAATCAAATAACTCAAACTAGGAATCTCTGCAAGATTGAACTTGATCAATACGAAATCCCAACGCCTATAAATACGAGAATTATCGAAGACAAAAGTGTACTAGTTTGACCAGGAAGCTACCATGGATGGTTTATGAGTGAAACAGCCTAGGTTTTCATCTCGGTTCTCCAGGTATGTTTCTTGTTTGTTTCGGTTGTTTCGTTGGGCCGTTAGGGCAGTTCTAGCCTTTAGGGGTATTTTGGTCATTTTACCCCTAGGGTTAGTTTAGTAATTTATTGGCTTTCAGGGTCATTCTTGTAGTTAACTGAAACAAGGGCTGTTTTGGTGTGTTGCAGGTTTTCTGGGTTAGTTTTACAGTTGAAGGGTTTTAGAGTCATTTTAGTGAAAAAAAGGACTTTTGGTTAATTCAAGGAAAAGGTTTGGATTTATTCAAAAAGAAAATGGAAAAAGGGATTTTCATTCGGTTTTGGCGATCGTTTCCTCAAACTCTTTCTTCTCATTCCTTTGCCGCACACACCTCTCCATCGAGAACCCCTTTTTCTTCACCGATTAGCCTTACCTCCGATTGCAAGCCCTCGCCGATTGCAGCCATCATTGCCGTCGAGATCACCATTGCTACCGAGGCCACATATGCATGCATCACCAGCCGCAACGCAGCCCCTACCCTCGCCTCGCATCCCAGCCCTCCAGATTGCAAGGCCCTTGCCGCACGCACCGAGCCAGCCAATCAATCGCCCACACGATCGCTGCACACGGTTCTGCGCTTCATAGCCTCTCACCAGCCTGCGCACATGCCGCTCATCCATGTCTCGATCGTAACCCCGTGATCATGCTTGTAAACTTATGCACACGTCGCTCGCCCGTGTCTCGATCATAACCTTGCGATCACACTCGCCAGCCCAAGCACATGCCTGCTCGCTCAGCCGCTCCGCAGTACCTCGCAGCCTCGTGATCGCCTCGCTCCACCGAGCACGCACGCACGCCCTCGCTCGCACGCTCAGCAGCCGCAAGCTCCCGCAAGCATGCCTCGTGCCTTATCGCTCAGCTCTTCACGCTCGCACGGACGCCCTCGCTCGCACGCTCAGCTATCGAGGTCGGTCCTTGTCAAGCCTTGTGCCTTCAGTTTTGGGTACTTTTCGAGCCTTGTTCGTTGTGTGCCTAGACCTTGTGTAGTTGTCGATTTTTAATTAATTGCTTGTTATTATTTGCCTAGGTTGAGTTTCGTGTTGGTTCTGCAGCTCAAGGAGTAAACTTATCTATTTGTCTGTTTGCAGTTTTCAGGTAAGGATTTCTTGTCTGGGTTGTGTGGACCCTGCGCTTGCCACTGATGGCCTTCTAGTTGTTTGTTACTGTTTTTCTAAGCATGTTAGTGGATAGTTTCTATTTGGTTGCTTGCCCTATTTACTGAATATGCTAATGGATAGGTTTGTCTGTTTTACTGCTTGCCTGTTTAATGAACATGTTAGTGGATAGGCTCTTGTAGGTTATCTGTTGTATGAACATGTTAGTGGATAGGTTCTTGCAGGTTATCTGTTGTTTGAACATGTTAGTGGATAGGCTTTTGCAGGTTTATTGATGTATGGCCATGTGCTAGTGGATAGGAATGTATAACTTGTCTGTTAGGACCTGACATGTAGATTAATGTACCCTGGATTGCACTACTCTGTTTGTAGTGACTGCTTATATCTGTGATTGTGATATTCTGTATGTTTTATTTTGCAATACTGTTATTGAACTCTGTTAGTTCTAGAGTACTTTCTCTTAGCTAGATCCTGTAAGGTTGCCATCATCCGAGGCTGAGAGTGGACCAACGTATGAGTCCCCACTGGTCAGGCTGTGAGGACAGATTCCTTACCCCTGGCAGCCGGGTGTGGAGTAGCTACCACTCCTTCATAAGCCTAGTTTGTGGCCTGTTACAGGAGAAGCCTATGCAGATTCTAGTCCGAGAGCGCAAGATTGCATAACCAGGAGATTAGTTTGGTTAAGGTACAGTGGAGATGTCAGAAAGTCGAGGAAGCAATTTGGGAGTTTGAAGACGGGATGAGGATGCATTATCTAGAGTTATTTCAGTCTTAGGGACTTTCGAGGACGAAAGTCATAAAAGGAGGGAGTATTGTAACGGCCCAAGTTTTCATCTAGGTTCTCCAGGTATATTTCTTGTTTGTTTCGATTGTTTCGTTGGGCTGTTAGGGCAGTTCTAGCCTTCAAGGGTATTTTGGTCATTTTACCCCTAGAGTTAGTTTGATAATTTATTGGCTTTCAGGGTCGTTCTTGCAGTTAACTAAGACTAGGGCTGTTTTGGTGTGTTGTAGGTTTTCTGGGTTAGTTTTCCAGTTGAAGGGTTTAGAGTCATTTTGGTGAAAAAGAGGACTTTTGGTTAATTCAAGGAAAAGGTTTGGATTTATTCAAAAAGAAAAAGGAAAAAAACAGGATTTTCTTTCGATTTTGGTGATCGTTTCCTCAAACTCCTTCTTCTCATTCCTTTGCCACATACACATCTCTACCGAGAACACCTTTCCCTTCACCGATCAGCCTTGCCTCTGATCGCAAGCCCTCACCGATCGCAGGCATCCTTGTCGTCGAGATCACCATCGCTGTCTAGGCCACGCACGCACGCATCACCAGTCGCAATGCAGCCCCTGCCCTCGCCTAGCATCGCAGCCCTCGCGATCGCAAGGCCCTTGTCGCACGCACTGAGCCAGTCAATCGATCGCCCACGCAATTGCTGCCCAGCGCTCGCCATCCGCCCGTGTCTCGATCTCAACCCCGCGATCACGCTCGTCAGCCCGCGCACACGTCGCTCGCTCATGTCCTAATCGCAGCCTTGCAATCACGCTCGCCAGCCCGCGCACACGCCATCTTGCCTAACCGCTCCGCTGCACCTCGAAGCCTCTCGATTGCCTCGCTCCATCGAACCCGCACGCACTCCCTCGCTCGCACGCTCAGCACTGTACATTCCCGCGAACAAGCCCCGTGCTTTACTGCTCATCTTCTTGCCTGCGCTATTGAGGCCAGTCCTTGTCGAGGCCTTGCTGTCGAGCCTCATACTTTCAGTTTTGGGTAACTTCTCGAACCCTATTCGTTGTGTGCCTTGACCTTGTGTAGTTGCTGGTTTTTAATTAATTGCTTGTTATTATTTTCCCAGGTTGAGTTTTGTGTTGGTTCTGCAGCTCAAGGAGCAAACTTATCTATTTGTTTGTTTCCAGTTTTTAGGTACGGATTTCTTGTCGGCGTTGTGTGGACCCTGTGCTTGCCACTGATGGCCTCCTAGCTGTTTGTTACTATTTTTCTGAGCATGTTAGTGGATAGGTTCTGTTTGGTTACTTGCCTTGTTTACTGAATATGCTAGTAGATAGGTTTGTCTGTTTTACTTCTTACCTGTTTAATGAACATGTTAGTGGATCGGCTCTTACAGGTTATCTGTTGTATGAACATGTTAGTGGATAGGCTCTTGCAGGTTATCTGTTGTATGAACATGTCAGTGGATAGGAATGTATGACTCTTCTGTTAGGACCTAGCATCTAGATTGATGTACCTTGGATTGCACTACTTTATTTATAGTGACTGCTTGTATCTGTGATTGTGATATTCTGTATGTTTTATTGTGCAATACTTTTGTTGAAATCTATTAGTTCTAGGGTACTTTCTCTTAGCTAGATCCTGTTAGGTTGCCATCGTCTAGAGACTGAGAGTGGACCAACGTACAAGTCCCTACTGGTCGGGCTATGAGGACAGATTCCTTACCCTCAGTAGCTGGGTATGGAGTAGCTACCTCCCCGGCATAAGCCTAGTTTGTGGCCTGCTAGAGCGGGGTCCTTTCCTTGGTGCAAGCCTACCTTGGGACGACCCTTAGCTTAAGGCATTGGTGTGAACAGGCTGCCACAGTATGGTGCCGACGGCCTCCCGCCTACTGTTGATCAGTGGACACCTTTTTTAGTTTTAGGCATGTGCACTTGGATCGGCATAGTTTGTGTAGGCCTACATTTATTTGGTTTGTAGGAGCATGCGGTGTGCGCGTATGTGTATTAGATGTCGGGAGGAGAGCTCCCTTGGGCTAGTGTATCAGTACACCTTTCCGTTCAGTTTAGAGCCCGACACTTAGGCACTCTCCCAAATGTCTAGGATAAGCATAGTGAACTGATCACCTTAGCCGAGAGTTAGAGACTCTCGAGATTCTGGAGTTTATATTGATAGCCCATTCGAAGATCCACAATGGATCCTTAGCCGAGAGTTAGAAACTTTCGTTGTTTGAGCATTTTGTGATTGAGCTTGTGTTGAGACTGACTATGTGATGTTTGGATTACTTGTATGCTAGGATGCTAGATGATGTGACATGCGTACCGTACCCCGACTGGGGATTCTTACTGAGTGCCTTTGTATTTACCCTTATTTCTGTGGTTTTTTCCACCAGGTAACTTGGGACAGCACCGGGACGGCTAGAGGAGGAGCTGGATGATCATGGGAGTCTGTTGTATCGTCTCTTTCCTTCTTTATAGATTCAGCATGTTAGGGTGTTTTAAGGAACTAGTTTTAGAACTGTTTTTAATAAACTCTAGCCAAAGGATTTATTTGTATTGGGTTTGAATAAACTTTTATTTGGATTGTTGCTTGCTAATAAAAGTTGATTTCCAGCTGAATTATTTAATTGTCGAATTTTACATGTTTTAAAATTCATGCATGCTGAGTAAGAACTACTCTTAGGACTGTTTTAGGGTTGGGTTCTTACAGTGAGATGCCGGGGTCTCAATGGAGATCCCAGCTATCCTCCATCTGTAACCCTAGAAGACTTAGTACTATAACGTTTATAGGTACTAGAACTCGTTAGCAATAATGATGCCGAATCCAGTGGCCCATTAATAGTTAACATGTAGTTTTATGGCATTTTTCAGTAGACTTCATTCCATTTCTCATGTAACCATGAAGTAAATTGTAGCGCTTTTTAAGTGTATTCCGCAATAAATTGTTCAAACTTGATCCCCTGTTGCAATTTAATGATTGATATTGAATTTAAGAAGTATTGAAGGGAATGTGTATCATGAAAAACTAATTAAGATGGGCATTGGGATTGCTTATAAGGACGCCAGTTATTTGATTTAGCATAGGTCTATTGACAGTCCACCTGTTGCTTACTTACCATCAACTTTTGAAAAGGGGATGGTAAGAGTTTGGCCTAAGCGTTCTCACTAGATAGTACCTTGTCTAAAGTATCTTAGAGAGAAGTTAGGAATAACCTTCTCACAAATTGTTTATGCAATGTTTATTTTGTTTGCAAACCCACGGGCAATGTATCAGCGGGTTACTGTTAAGCCCTCTAGAAAGAGAGCTTAAGGTAGAACATAGTGAAGATGGGCAATCTCGCGACAACTTGTCTTCGCTTATTTTTTTTATATGCTACATTATCCCTTATTAATAGCATTCATTTATTAGTTCATCAAGTATTAAATGCAGTTTGGTTGTTTAATATATGCTATAAGTGTGGGTGATTTTACTTTGTAATGCTGAGTTGCTCACTAAGTATACGTCGGTTAGCTACCCACTTATGCTAGCCTCTGGCAACTTCGAAAGAAGGATTCAGTGGAAGACCCAGCAAGTAACAATTAGTCTGGTGTGAAGTCTTTCACATCATTAAAAGAGATTAAGGTTAATCCTTGCTATTGCATGCTTAGGCTGGAGCTAAGTTTGCGAGGCATCACAGTGGAAGATGGATGTCGCCTTAACAAGTGCGGAAGTACTTGTTAAGTGAAAGAAGTATGATTTTAAGGTCACCATCATTGAATGAGTAGCAGAAACAAAACTTCCACTCACTCAGCATCATTTGCATATGCATCTATTTAATTTCGCATTCAACAACTCAAAATCTCATCAACATTGTTTGCATTCTGCATTGAGTCTCAAGTTCACGCTTATTAAAATAAAAAATCTCTTTGGAGAACGATAAAATAAATACTTATCACTTACCGCGAATCGACTGCGTATACATGTGCAAGCCTGTGATTTAGTACTTAGCTGTTAACATTAGCATCTTGAGTATGGAATCACTTTTAGAGTATTATACATAGTCGAACTTAAATCGTATCGGTCATAGCTCATTTTATTCAAACCATAAACAGTTCCAACAAACAAAGAGTTTAAACATAGTTAAGCCTCTAACTAGAAATCATTAAAAACAGTTCGAAATAATAAATTGTAACGGCCCAGTTTTCCATTCTGGTTCTCCAGGTCCGTTCTATTGCATTTTCTGTTGTTCTGTTGTTTTAAATACTGGCCAGGAACTTACTTGTTTAAAAGAAATGTTTTTAATTATACAAGCACCTAATTTGTTTACTTTATTTCTTAAATGTGTTTTATGCATGCATGCTGAGTAAGGACCAGATTTAGGACCATTTTGGGTCGGGTCCTTACATAAATCAACCCTAACAATCATGCTGAATCAATGTTGAAGAATAAATAATAAATAAATAAATAAAGATAGCAGACTCTCATGATCCATCAACGTCTCTTGTAGCCATCTCGGTGCTGTCTCAAGTTACCTAGTGGAAAACCACAACAATAAGGATGAGTACAGAGGTATTCAGTAAGAACCCGCAGCCGGGGTACAGTATGCAAGCATTACATCATCTAGCATCCTAGCATACATACAATAGAAACAACCAATAGATCCCAAAATGAGTTATCAACATAACTCCCAATACCTCGAGAGTCTCTAACTCTCGACTAAGTGATCAGCTCACTATGCTGATTCTGGACACTTGAGGGAGCACCCAAGTATCTGGCTCAAGACTGAACGGAATGGTGTACTAACGACATCAGCTTGAAGGAGCCGTCCTCTCAGCATCTAATGCGGGTACGTGCACACCGCATGTTGTTGCAAATTAGGGTAAATGTAGGTTTGCACAAACTACGTTGGTCTAAGTTCACATGCCTAACTACAAGGAATGGTGTCCACTGATCTACAGATGGTGGAAGGCCTTCAGTGCCCAAATGTGGCAGCATGTTCACACCTAACGCCTGAAGCTAAGGATCGTTCCATGGCAGGCTTACCTATGGAAAGGATCTCATTTTAGTAGGCTACAAACTAGGATTCATCGGGGAAGTGCATCACATCTCAATCCCCGAATTCTGACTCATGGGGACAATTATACGTCGTGTCCTCTCAGCCTCTAGATGATGACAACCTAACAGCTAAAATCTAGGAGTGGTACATGCTAAACTCTAGTCAGATCACAATATGTTCATCATACAAGAATACAAGTCATCGTATCAGAATTCTACAATTCAGAAACATAACCGAGCTACATGCCAACACCCTAACAGTCAGGTCATCACATGTCACATAACAGGACTTCTAACATGCTAAAAATTTAAAAAAAAAAAAAAAAAAAAAGCATACATCATAGATGCAATCAACGAAAACAAGCCCAGGGTCCACACAACCCACGAAAAGGAATCCTTACCTGAAAATAAATACAGAACAAATGCTCTTTGAGCTGCAGATACCAAGCACGAACAGAATCTCCTAAACAATAACTCTAAATAATTAATAACAATTCACTATCTAACTAGCAAGAAACTCAAGGAATTGGAAATTACCCAAGATCCTGAAAGGTCAGCACACAATTGAGGCTCTACGGCATGAGATGGCAGAACAACGCTAGAACTCACAGTTGCTAGAATGTGGACAACTGTGCAGGGGCAGACGCACGGTGGTGCGCATGCACAAAATTTTATGGATGAAGTGACTGATACATGTAGGCTAGGGCAGATCAGTTCGCAGTGCTGCTGCACATCGGCGAACACAACGAAGTGGCTATAGCGATCGACTACGTGCGTGCGGCAGGTGTGAGCAAGCGGTTCAGCGTGGCTACATCACTGTGCCTGGGTGAGAGGCTGTGCCGTGTGCAATTGGGGCAGGTGGAGCATGCGGATGATTGGCTGACTGCGACGGTGGCGGTGCGAGTGGATTAGTGGAGGTGACTACGATCCTGATGAAATGAAGACCGAAGAAGAAGAATATCGATGGAGGGATTAGGGTTCTAGAGTTCTCTTTAGCTTTTTTTTACCCCTTTAAGGCTAAAACGACAATAACGGCCCAATGAATAACTCGAATGGATAATGAACCATACCTAGAGGACCATAACGAAAACTCGAACCGTTATAATAAGGCAGAGGGAAATGATCTTTCTTGGTCATCTTGTTCAATTTTCTATAATCCATACATACTCAACATCCAGTTACAATCCGTGTAGAAATTAATTCATTTCTTTCATTGTGAATGGCGGTAGTACCTCCTTTCTTTGATAAGCATTGCACCGGGCTGACCCACTGGCTATCCAAGATCAGATAAATTACTCCAGCATCGAATCATTTGATAATTTCCTTTTTCACCACTTCTTTCATTGTCGGGTTTAGTCTTCTTTGATGTTCTACTAATCTCTCAACATCTTCTTCCAAAATGATTTTATGCATACAAACTGTTGGACTGATGCTTTCTATATCCGCCAATGTCCACCCAATCGATTTCTTATGCTGCTGCAGAAGCACTAAAAGTAGTTGCTTGTGGGTTGGGCTTAACTGGGACGAAATAACAATCAATAGGGTTTCCTCAGCTCCGAGATAAGCATATTTCAAGTGTTCTGGAAGTGGTTCCAATTCGAGTGTCGGGGCCACTTCTATTGAGGGGCGCATTGGTGGGCTAACTCGACCTAAGTTATTCAACGTATCAAATTGATATATTTCTTCTAGTTCCTCATGCGTAGTGCCCACAACTTATCAAATATCTCACTTTTATGCATGTCTTCAACCACTTCTTCGAACAACACTTCAATACGGCTTACATTGATGTTGTTCTCTATATCTCCTTGCCTCATAGAGTTGAAGATGTTGAACTAAATTTATTGCTTATTCATTCTTAAGGTGATAGTTCCTTCGTACACATCGACTAATGTGCGACCTGTTTTTAGAAATGGTCTCCCTAGAATAATTAGAACATCCTTATCTGCTTCATAATCGAGAATAATGAAATCTGCTAGGAAGATGAACTTATCTACTTGCACCATAATATCCTTTATTTTTGCCTTAGGGCGCGTGATTGTTCTACCAGCCATTTGAAGCGTGACAATTGTAGGCTATGCTTCTTCAATCCCAAGTTTCTTATAGATGGATAAGGGCATGAGATTGATACTAGTACCTAAATCGCAGAGCGCATGCCCAAGATGATTGTCTCCAATTTTATGGGAATAGTGAACATGCATGGGTCAACCTTCTTCATAAGAATTTTGTTTTGGAATATGGCACTACATTCTTCATTCATTGCTACTACCTTGAATTCATCAAATTTACTCTTCTCGCCGATAGCATCTTTCAAAAACTTCATGTAGTTCGGCATTTTTCGTAGTGCGTCTACCAACGAAATGTTGATATGGAGTTGTTTAAGAATTTCTTTAAACTTTTTGAAATGCAACTCATTTTTCTTTCTTTTCAGCCTTTGCAGATAAGGTGGTGGAGGCAGTTGATAAATTGGCAGTGGTTTATTTATATCCTTGGCCTTTCACCCAAACGTGAAATCTTCTATAGTGTTCTTTTGAATCGTAGTTTCTTTCTTTAGATTCTTGGTCTATTTTTCGAATGAGGTACCTTTCTCCAGTTGGTTATTCAGCTTTTCTTAGTACTTTTTTATCTTCTCATCTTCCACCAGAGATTTTTTGCTTCTCAACTCTATCGCCTGGACTTGTTCTTTTCCAATCTGAAGGGAACTTTCTATATCTGACGAAAGATTTCCTAGAGGTGTATTTTTAAGATCACATGCAATTTGACCCAGCTGAAACTCCATTGCTCGAAGCGACACTTGTTGTTCTTTCAACAAATTTTACATTTTTGCCACGCAGCGTTGTTCTTATTCATGTATTTCCTCAGCATTATGTCATACATAACTCTAGGATTGTTTTGCCTTTTGGAAAATCCTTGTTGATTATTCCTAAATCCTGAAGGCTGACTTCCTCACCGCTGTCCCGATTGGTTTGCGTTGCTGGTTTGTCTTCCCTAAGAAAAATTGGGTGTTGCCTACATCCTGCATTGTATGTATTTGAGAAAGGATTGTTTTGGTTTCGAGAGGTATTTTGATTTCTAATATACATGACCGATGCCAGATTTCATTGCAAAACTTGTAACGTATGATTTCCAATACATAGCGAGCATAGGTCAGTAGATGAGCAATTCAACTACTGCAACATTCTGTATGCCCGCGGGTGAATTCATTTGCATGCTTTTAAACGTGTTTTGTAATGTAGCAATTTGTGCTTGCATCATCGTAAGGGCACTAAGCTCTAATTTACCAATTGTTTTTTCTTGAGTTCTTCCTTTGCTCACTTTAGGTCTGGTATTTCTAGCTTTTGTTTCAATAATTCAATGACATTCATTATAAGTCTTTCCATGAGGCTTCCTCCCGCAGTTACGTTGAGAATTGCTTTGTCTTGATCGGATAAATCATTATAAAAGTGTTTCATTTGGAGAGTATACCACATACCATGGTACAGACACTTTGGATAAGCTCTCTGTACCGATCCAATACGCTTCCTATGGTTTCTTCATCCTCTTGTCTAAAACTAATGATGTCATGTCTAGAATTCATACTTCGTTAAATGGAGAAGTATTTTGCCAAAAAACCTTCGGCAACTTGATCCCAAGTGTAATCCCTCGAAAGTGTATTTACCCAGTATCTAGCCTTATCTAGTAATGAATAAGGGAACAGAAATAGTCGGGCATCGTCTAGCGAGACACTGACTTTCTAGTTAGCATCACTAATAGCTAGGAAGGTTTGCAAGTGTTGATGAGGATCTTTCGTAGGTAATCTAGTGGAAATGATCACTAACGTGAAGCATATTATATATGTTATTATTCAAAATAGGACACCTACCTTCACCATTAGGTCTGATCATACCTGGATTTATTACTTGATTAAGAAGTCCAGCTTGCGTCCTCATGACTTTGTCTCTCTTATCTACACCTTGGACTGGGGTAGATTAGCATTAAGGTTTGCACCTGCTCCTCCTCTTGTTGCTGCTAGAGGATCAATCACTCCAAGATGATTCTGCACATTTGGGTCCATCCTTTCTTGTTGTCTCTTTCTCCTCTCACACTGTCTCCTATAGAGATTTTGCTCAGGTTCTTATTGAACGAGAGAGTTATGCTAATGCACAGATCCCATTGTAATGTTTGAAAACAGTTAATTCACGTTTTAACAAATAAAACTATTCTAAACTATCAATGCAATTAATAAATTGACACAATCTCTAACAACGGCGCCAAAAACTTGACTACGGTAAAACCAAACTAACTAGTGTGCGAAATATCCCACACTCGCTCAAGTATAAGCGGTCTGCATCAAGTAATAAGTAAATTATCTATAAGAACCTAAAGAAAGGAAAAAAATCAAAGATTAAATGTTGACCAAGTCCACGCGACGTCGTTTTGGCTTGGAACAAAACGACGATGCTTGGTCTTTTAGGTGTGAGGCGCGTGGCTACTGAGTCTTGCTTTAGCGATGTGTTTTTCATTTTTAAACGAAACAACGTCCTTCTTCTCTTCCTCTATTTTCGATTCAAGTCGATGGTACCATTTTTTAGTGATGGATCATTTACAAGTTTTTGGAGCTCAAAGCTCGAAGTGTTGGGTGATGCATACTTTTCTACTCTATTCTTGAGATAAGTAGGTATGTTTTTACTCCTAGTACATTCCTATTTATTGTATGAATGTTCAGAAATTCAAGGTGAGTTACCAGGTATGTTACAGTCCTTTTAAAGTGTTGTGTGGATTGCTTGTGGTGTGTTACGGTTTCTTAGAGAGGTGTATGAGTTGTTAGTGAAGTAGCACTCCTTTTAGAGTAAAGTGTGATATACTAGAGTGAATCACTCATTTAACAGTACAGATACTAGCGTGTATCACTTCTTTAAGAGTGTAGTGTGAGGTACTAACGTATATCACTCCTTTTAGAGTGCAGTGTGAGATACTAGCGTATATCACTAGTTTGAGAGTGCAGTGTGAGATACTACCATGTATCACTAGTTTGAGAGTTTAGTGTGAGATACTAGCAGGTATCACTTCTTTGAGAGTGCAATGTGAGATACTAGCGTGTATCACTCCTTTGAGAGTACAATGTGAGATACTAGCGTGTATCACTCATTTGAGAGTGCAATGTGAGATACTAGCATGTATCACTCATTTGAGAGCGCAGTGTGAGATACTAGCGTGTATTACTCCTTTGAGAGTGTAGTGTGAGATACTAGCATGTATCACTCTTTTGAGAGTGCACTGCGAGATACTAGCATGTATCACTCCTTTAAGAGTGCAGTGTGAGATACTATAGTGTATGGTGAGTTGTTTGTTATATTGAACTTATTTGAGGATGTAAGGTGAGTTGCTAGTTGTGGATTACTAGTTTAAGATTGTGGTTGTACTTGTTGGTTGAAGATAATATAGTACACCCGAGCTATATACGATTGTTCATGGTGTGAGGTGGGGCATGTTTTAATGGTGTTATATAATTCGACTGAGTATGGATATGTGATTTGTCCTACTAAATGATGAAGTGTGATACATTTGCTAAAAGATGAAGTGGAGGCTTGTTAAACTATCTTGTCAATGTAGTGTAAGGTTTTGGAAACTATTTATTGTGTTCATACTATTAACTCAGTAAGGTTTATTCATATAAGTTGCAAGATCACTTGTTCAAGCGTGTGACTAGTATAAGGAGATTAGCTAGTAGTTGTAATGGTGATATAAAGTATGTAATATGTTTAAGCTTGAGATTAGCGTGAGAAGAATTACTCTAAGGTGAGATGATGTTTTTCAAGGTGAGTTAGTGTGTTTGTAGTTTGCTTGAATTTATTAATAGTACATTGTAAGAATCAGAAGCATTACCTCAGTGTGGACGCGATGGATTGTGTGAGTTGGTGAGGATCGATGCTAAAGACCTCTATATAGTTGAGTTAGGGTGTATGACTCTATTTCGATTGGAATGATTATGTCGTATATGAGCCTCATATTTCTCCATTATAGTTAAAAGAGTAGAGATTTGAGCTCTGTTACGAGGTTGGGTTTAATTATAGGAAGGTTAAGAGGTGTCCTAAAGTGACAAATACGACGATCAACGAAGGAAGAGTCATTCGAGTAGTAAATAGATGTATTGGAACGTACAATCGAGAGTGAGTACTTCTAAGTACACAGATTCTGGTAACCATAGTTGTATGGTGATTATTAGAGCTAAGAGAGTGGCCAAACATGAGTGGTATTTTTCTGGAACGATGTGTAATTAGTGAAAATATCGCTCTTGTAGTATGGTGTGAAGTAATTGTGCACTCTAGTGTGGTTTGCGTCATATGTGTGCTTTGATGGTGAGTAGAGAGTTGTACTCTAGAGTGGAGTACGTGATATGCATGCCAGATAAGGTGGTCTACGAAAAGTGGTAGACAACTGTGAGATGTAGAGTACCATAGACTGGGTTGATCTGTGTTTGGGAGCTGCCAGTGTTACTTTTTAGCTTCCGCTGATGAATGGCACTTTACCACACTCAAAAGCTACTTACTTTATATGTATATACTCACTCTTTGCTATGATGTTAACTCTGGCAGGTTTCTTTGGTATTGAGTTGATGTGATTCGATTGTGATCGATGGGGTTTAAGAAGGTGGTAGCTGGACTAGAGACTTGAAATTTAGATTTCAGGTTGTTATCTTTAGCTGTAAGTTTTTTGGGTGTTACATTATCAATCTCCACAAGAATTGTGATTTATTAAAGATGACTCTTTAGAATCTATCGAGACAAAGGGTTTTGATTGAGTTGAATTTTGAATGTTGACATGAAAATAAAGAAAACTCTAACTTATTCAATTTGAGAAGAAAGGCGCAGCTAAAGTACTCATGGAATGCGTTCGTAGTGTTTACAAAGAAATAATGCGGTGAGGAAAAATTATCATACTTTGCCTACCAACGTTAGCTTCCGCTTCTGTTCGCATTAAGTCCAACTTCTGTTGCAACTTAATGTAATTCAATTGGGCGCAACGTGTGCAGTAGTTAAGTGTTTATTCCTAAACTCTAGTTAAAACATATAAGACTTCATGCTAACCTACTAAACATGCAACTAGTCTTAGATCATTCCTTTTTTTACTTACAATCTACTGGTTTATGTGGATGGCCGATCGACACTTATTGTTATAACTAACTCCTAATTAACATGCTCTGGTTAATTCCTCCCTAAATCTTCTTAACAAATGCATCAGCTATTCCATTTTTCCTTAGCGTTGCCTTAATGTACTTAGTTCATAATAAATTTAATAAACACCGATAACGACATGGAAAACATCATGCTGAAATTGTATAATTAAGTTACAAAATGAGTCTTAACAAAAAAAAAATAAAGCAAATAAAATTGTCTAAAAATGGAGTATGGACTCTCCGTAAATGGTTATCTTGGTCTGCATTATATACGCTCCTTGAATTGCCATCGAAACTTTCCATATTCATCAGCTGCCGAGTTCTTGCGACTGATTTCCCTTAATTGATTTCATCAATTACGACTTTGATTCTTAAGGTAAGAATCTCCTGACAATTTGTCTCACTTGCGGCTGGATAGTTGACATTCGCTCTTCTCTGATTCTTTCCTTATCTGTTAGTCAAACTTCAATGCCTGGTTTGTTCTGCTGCTCCCGCATCATTGCTTTATGATTGCAATTCTTCCATTTTGCACTAATTCATTTCGATCTCTACTTTCCATTGCATTTCTTTAGTGTCCGCTCCGCATAAGTCTCTATGAAAAAGTCATTCATTAGTGCGCAGCCACTCTTTATCATGCATTCAGACTAAAAATTAAGGAGTTTTCGCATTATAATTCATATTCCTTCCTTTCTTTCCATATTGCGTGAGCATTAGCATTTTTCACTTTTTATTCAATATATTCACCTTTTTTGCTTATGACTTTCCTAAATAAAGTACAACAATGACTCTAAAGTGTTCTAAATATTGACTCTAGCTATTTGAGAGTCATTAGTGGACTGACGGCTGCAAGGGGTCAAATCCCCAATAATAACTGTCCCAAGGCTGCCAACTTTTAGATTCCTTAAATGCCCACCCAAAATTCCCTTATCACCTTTTTTCCAGCAAGACAAACTTACAAAAATGCCCTTCTTTCTTTTCAAAAGACCTTTTCTTCTCCTTACTTTATTTAAAACACAACTAAAATGGTGTTGTTACACTTTTTTTTTTAAGGCGGGATATATGATGACAGACACTTTTAATGACAGACACGTTTAATGATGGGCATTGCCCTTCATCTTTTGACACCCGTCATTCAAAGTACATGTCATCTTAAAGTGACCTATATCTATAGTCTAATTTTTCTATTATTGTGTTTTATTTTTCATTTTCCCCCTTTTTTCATCTCAAACTTCTCACTACTTAGATTAAAAATCCTAAAACCTTGTAAGTCCTCTCTCTACTCCTTCATCTTCTTCTCCTTTTCACCTTTAATGATTCATAGACCTCAACTCCTTGTATCTATGCTTCGATTCACCTTTTGGTGACTGCGTTTTTGTTTTGATCTCATTGTGAAAAATGGTAAGCATTTTATTTTTTCAATTTAGTTTTTTTTGAAGTTTTTGAGATGTTTTATTCTTGTTGTGTTTAACTATTGTTTGTTTAAAATTGTGACTTTAGGGTGGAGGTTACTAATCTGTTAGTTTCGTTGTGCTTGAGAGCGCTTTTCCTTGTTAATTTTATCTTTAGTTTGGATTATATTTTTAATAAATTATGTCTGTAAATATTACTGGGTTTGTTGATTTTTATGTGGTAGAGGAAAAGTTGGGAGATGTTTTCATGATGATTTTTTGTGTCGGTGATAACTCTCAATTAGAGAGTTATTTAGTCCTCCTAATAGGGTGTTTTAACGGAAAATCAGGCATTATTATCGACATTCATCGCATAGAACCACTTATGAATAGGGAATTAAGCTTAAAATGCGTTGCATGTAGCAAAAGAGGCTAGGACTAGAAATGCTAAGAAATCATGAGTTTTTAAGCAGAAATGTCAATGTTTGAAACATTTCTGATTGCATTTCAAAGAGCCCCTTATCTTGTTAAATTGTTGTCATCATTTTAGATTTTTGAATGCCGAGAATGCTGAGCAAAGCCTAAATCAGAGGTGTAGAGTTGAAGAGAAAAAAAAGCCAATTTTTATGCGAGAGTCAATGTTTGCAGCATTCGCCCGACTAGTTTCCTGCAAAAAGCTGCTGTGTCAGAGAAGCCTGTACGTGGTCCCCCTGCTACAGGTCAGATCTGGTCGGCCCTGGATTGGAGAACAAGCCACCTTTTGTCCTAGAATCTCAGCCGTTGATCTACCTTGATAATGGGACTATATAAACACATTTTTGGGGAATGAATTGAGAGAGTTAGAATCTTGGACGGGAGCTGAATTGGGAGAGCTGTTGGAAGTGACAAAGCTCCATCAGTGTTTGCAGCATTGTTTTCCGTTTTTCTGCATTTTCCTTTAGAACAATCTTCTTTTTACTTTCTTTTGAAGCTTTCATAGTTTACCTTCTATATTGTA